>CM076572.1:1313378982-1313541174 GCA_034641835.2 Pinus albicaulis
GTCCTCTAGAGGCTGAAATTTTGTATGGTCCCTTCCATAAGTTCTCAAATTTAGCATGTTTCCCTTTCTCTTCGTTTCAAGCATCTCAACAGAGGAAAACATCATCAATTTTGAAATCACTTTATTTTATCTTGTGGTCATATAAATTCTTTATCCTCTCTTCAATATTTGAGGTATTTTGAAAGATCTCATCCCTGGTTGCTGAATATGGATCATCTGACTGATCCAATGCTGCACATCATTCACTTCATCACCTTCTTCCTATAATACTTTCATAACTGGGACAACATGTGATGAGGGAAAACCATGTCAACTCCATATACCAAATGAAAATGAGACATACCTATTGACTTATTACTACTCACCCTGTCTACCCGCAAAGCATTAACAAGCTTATTATGCCAGTTCTTCTTGTTCTCCTCCAACATCTTCTTTATAATGTTGAGTAAATATTTTATTGAAGATTACATCAATCCATTACCTTGCAGATAATATGTGGTTGAGTGACCCAATTTTATGTTGTATTTCTTGAAAAACTCAACCATTTTCTTAGACTTTAATGCAACCACATTATCTCTAATTATTTGAGGGGACAACCAAAATGAGACAAAATATTAGTCCCCAAAAACTGGATAATGACTAAATATGCAGCTTGCCTTGTTGGGATCACTTTGATCCATTTGGTGAAGTAGTCGGTAGCTGTCAAGATCCACTTTTATTGGTTAGAAGATGTTGGGTTTATTTATCTAATTAAATCAAGGCCCCACTGCTGAAATGGCGCTTGCACAAATATAGGATGCAAAGGGAGCAAGAGAAACTTCCTCTTACCTTGAAATATCTAACATTCATGATGACTCATCACAGTTTTATACAAATATGCAAAGAGAGTAGGCGAATAATAACCATCCCTCAACAGCTTAATTTCCATATTTTTCCAAAACAAATAGCCTCCACAATATCCCTTGTGGAAATCAGTCATTACCTCCTTGGCTTCATTTCCACCAAACAATTTAGTAAGACACCTCCCAACTCTTTCCAATATAAATCATTGTCCAAAAGGTAGTACTTGGAAGTTTTTAACTTTAATGATCTACCTTTACATTTAGACATGTCTCGAGGAGGATTAATATATTTAAGAACACAAAGGATGTTTCCATAGCAAGGAGATGAGAGAAAAATTTCTGATACCTACATGACTGAGCCATCATCTTCTTCTTCAGACAAAACCAAAATGAGTTTGATATCAAGTGAATCTAAATTTGATTCAAAAATCAACTTGGCCAATCCCTGACCTTTGATAAACTTTTTAGGCTTGATCTCGAGGTGATACTCAAACATAAATACTATCCACTTTTCTCTTCTACCTTCCAGGCTAGTTTTCATTATGACATTCTTCACTGCTACATTAGGGACATAGGCTAGAGTGCATGAATGAAGGATATACACTCGAAAGTCCTTCAATTCCTTACTAGGGAAAATACTTGCTTCTCAATGATGTTATATCTAAGGGGCACATATCTAATAGTATCACTGAAGAAAGCAATGGGTTTTTTGGTGTTATCCTTATTTTTGATCAAAAAAATAGACATATTATGTTCGAAGGCAAATGAAAATATGATGAAATCAATGGAATAGTCGAGGTTAATAAAAATAGGAGCTGTTGTGAATTCAAACTTTACTAAATTAAATGAACTTTTAGAATCCTTCGCACCTTACCTCACTACCCTTTTTTAGCATATTGGTCCTCTCTCTAAGATGCTCGACAAGATTTGGAATAAATATTCTTGAGAAATTCATATTATAATTAAAGGCTTGGATCTCTTTCTTGCTTTGTGTAAAATAGCCTCAATCCTTGAAGGATAAATATGGATACCATATTTGGAGATGATATGACCAATAAGCCCTCCCTCCTCATGGAAGAAAGACACTTCTTGGCATTGAGTGAAATCCCAAATTTCCTGCACTTTTGAAATACAATTTTCAAATGATATAAATGGTCATCATGAGAATGAGATAAAACTGTCAAATCATCAAGCCACACTACTATAAAAACATCCTTTTAATTTTCAAAGGAAATATCCATTGGCTGCTAAAAGGTGGCTCTTGCATTCTTGAGCCCAAATGTTATTTTAGCATACTTGAATGTGCCTCAAGGTGTTGTGAAAGAAGTTTTGTCTTGGTCATCCTTATGCACTAAGATTTGACTACATCATGAATATCCATCATGAAGCGACATTAGAGAGGACCCAAGCACTCTCTGTAGAATATGGTCCATCTTAGGAAGGGGATAGTTATATTTTAAAGACACCTTATTTAAGTTTCTAAAATCAATAAAAAGATGAGTTTCTATCATTTGATTTTGCACCGAAACAAGATTTGATATCCATTCTCAAAATCTAATGGGAATAATGATACCATATTTAAAATTTTGTTTACCTCTTTCTCTATTGAAGACAACAATATTCGCTTAACTCTTCTCAATTTTTGTGTGAAGGAAATTTGATCGGGCTTGACAAGAATTGTATGCTGGATAATATTTTTGTCATATGTTTTCATATATGCATAGTCTGAAGAAAATACATTATAAAATTCAGATAAAAAAGCTATTTATTTACCTTTCATCTTTGGAGATAAGGACTTGGATAGCTTAACCATTTTGGGATTTTTTGTTGTTCCAATATTCACATCTTCAACACATTTCTCGGTCGGAACCATGGACGGATTTATGGAAACATCATCCTCATCGAACAATTCTTACAAAGGTACAAGACCCCTTGGAATGTTATTATATCTTAGCTATAGCACATAAACATGAGTATCCTCAATTACTTCATCATATTTATCATATACTTCATCAATATAGGAATTTTCAAACTCACCTTCCATCTGTAGAAAATTATTCACCTGATTGTCATCCCAGAACATTTGATAATACCTCAAGTTTTTAGGACTACTTGGTTAGTGTTTGACATGAATTTCAAAATTCCTATTACATAACGTCATAATATTCAGGTTACTTATTGTTGTAGTAAGCTAATATGCCATATTATTCTAACTTCTTGGTACAACCGACAATGTACATTCAGGAAACATTTTGATTATGTCAAGTACAACATTTCTATATGCTCTCATTATTGGATTCTTTGACTGTATTCCCCTTTTACCTACTTAATTACAAGCTCAGAGTCACCATAAATATAAATCCCCTTTTCACCTAATACTTTCAAAATTTTGAGGCTGGTGATCAATGCTTCGTACTCAGCTTCATTATTGGAAAAATCAAACGCCAACTTATAGGAACACAATCTAACATTTTTTGTAATTTTATCTCATTGATGAATTGGAATATAGATCCAGATACCAATGCATGCCCCATATTTCCATAAGGCACCGTTGAAATCCATGGTCCAAATATCATTCTCATAATCAAGAAGTTGGAATTTTGCAGTCTGATTTGTTTCTTCCTTTTGGGCCACTTTTTCAACCTGTTCAATAACTTTTTCTGATTTTTTTGATATCTCCTTTGAAGTACTAGGTTGACTGCCTTGTCTTTCATCCAAAATTTCTTGGACAATATTTGAAGTTTCTGGAATTTACTCAACTTCTATAATATAACTATTGAATTCATCAAAATCACTATCATTAAACAAAATAAAGGACTAAATATTAGTATGTACAGAATTGATAGGGTGATTGTTTGGTTTCTCTTAACTCATCATCATATACTTCATTTATGTCTCCCAGTGCAATTTCCTTAGTTTCCCAAAAACCGGGATGGTGGCATATGAGAAATCCAATTGTAGAGTACATCTTAACTTTTCTCCCCATGACCTTGACAAAAGCATGGCATACTGCAGAGTTATATCAACTGCTACCACATCTATTAAGACATTTTTAGTAGTAATATTCTCAAGTGAAACTACCAAGTCATTCATAATACTGAGACAAGGTACTGTAATAGAATGAAAAGAGTAAATATCATGGTAAGTTCGGGTTATGTCAAAGCCAAATTTGTTCATGATGGCCTTTGGCATCAAGTTATGAGAAGCTCTAGAGTCAAACATGGAATTATGGAGGATATATTGATGTACTCTCAAACTGAGATAAAAGATGTGAAATTCACTATCTTCTAGTTGAATATCTTTGGCTAGACTGAAAAGGAGCTTGGGTTGATCATCTTCAACATTAACCATATCTAACATAGGGTCTACTTTAACAATTTTAGCAACATGAGATTTGTATTCGTTAATTTTCACAAGTTCAGTCAAGGGGATAGAAACTTTCAACTTAGAAATTTCTTTTTCTAAGCTAAATATATTGGATTATTTATCTACCTCTTTTACAATGGCATCCATCTTGTCGAGCTGGTCCTTTATTGCATATTCCTTCCTTTGGCCCTATTTCTCTTTTCTTGTTGTACTAGTAGATGCTTGGAACCATGTTTTGACATCCTTGGAGAAGCTTTGGCCAATGATCCTCATTTTTGCATCATCGTCATCAATCGCTTTTAAATAAATGAAATCAATGACTTTCACTAAATATCTGAGGTTTCATCAAAGAGATGGAGTCTTTGATCATAGCCCTGTGGTAAGGGTGCAAGTTGACCAGGTAGAATTAGAGGTGCAAATATCGCCATGAACACTGCAGAATATGGTGGAGGAATAAAAATGGGAGGGGTAGGCTGAGAAGGAAATGAAGTAGATAGGATGTAAGAAGAGGAAAAAATTGATTGATATGGTGAGGGAATGAACAAAGACTCTTGCAGATACTAAATGATAAATTTTTCAGATTTATATTGGAGCCAATTAGCGAAATTTTCAAGTCGATCAAGCTAACTCGAGAGTTTCCTATCAAAATTTGAATCAGGTTTGGAATCTTCGGATAATGTGCTACCTTCAAGCTTCAAAGAATCAAAAAATATTTGAGATGATGATATAACTTCGAACAAACTCAAGGGATCAAACACTATTTCAGACAAGGAAGTTTCTTACTTGGATCTAAACATATATAATTCAAATTTGAAATTGAATGGAATATCTTCAAGGGATATTATTTTTGCAGGTAATGATGTAGACCTTACCAATGAAGATGGACCTAAATGAATCTCTGAGTGCTAGGATCCATGCTTTCTGATATTTTTCTCTCGATCTTCAATGTTGTGTAACCAGCTCCAAAAATAGAAGAAAAAGATATCAACGCCTTAGAAATAAGCCACTTCGATGGGGCAACCTCCAATACATTACATAAATGAACAATTCTTGGATGATACAATTTACAAAACCTCCTTTCTATATATAGGAGTCAATGGGGCCATAATGTAATCCTAGTGGGCCACAATGTAATCCTAGCCGACCTAACAATAATAATTTAAGGGCACAATAATAACAAAATGGGGGTTACAAGGGTACAATAATAACAATAAGGGGGGTTACACTAACAACAATAAGGGACTATACTAGTAATATAGGGACCTAACATGCCCCTCTCCTTCAAAAAAGTGTTGTCCTCAACGCTTGAGTAGCTCTGGGTGCTTCTGTATAAAATTCTCATCCTCCCATGTAGAATCTTCGGTGGGTAAGTTCTTCCACTTGATGAGATACTCTGAAATTGATCGATTTCGTAGCTGTCGAGTTCTTGTTTCCGTGACCGCTTCAGGTTCCAATATGATTTTTCCTTCCTCATCAAGTTCTGGAAATATTGTTTTAACTGGAATATTTTCACCTATAACCTTCTTTAAGCATGAAACATGGAAAACTGGATGTACTCGCGAAGAAGCAGGAAGCTCCAATTTGTATGCCATAGTACCAATCTTTTGCAACACCTTGTAAGGACCATAGTACTTTGGCGATAATTTATTATCCTTCTTTGCTTGCTTGAAGGACATTTGTTTGTATGGTTGTAGCCGTAAAAATACCCAATCTCCTACATCAAAACTTCTCTCGCTACGATGTTGATCTGCCTGTTGTTTCATTCGATTTTGTGCCAAATTCAGGTTATCCTTTAAGAGTTGGAGAACTTCTTCCTGATGCTCGATGTGATCTTCCACTGCTTGAACCTTCGAATTTTCTCTTAAAGATGATGTGATGGATGGTGGATGATATCCATAAAGTGCCATAAATGGGGTCATTTTTGCTGCAGTATGGAAGGAAGTGTTTTACCACCATTCAGCGAGAGGTAACCACTTGACCCATTGTGTTTGTTTATCAGATACAAAACAACGAAGATATCCTTCCAAACATCTATTTACTATCTCTGTTTGACCATCAGATTGAGGATGATAAGATGATCTATGAGGTAATTGAGTACCCAAACAAGAAAATAACTCCGTCCAAAAATTTCCCGTAAAAATGGGATCTCTGTCGCTCATAATAACCCTTGGGCTTCCATGTAGCTTTTGAATTCTGTCCACAAATGTAGTAGCAACTGTACTTGCTTTAAATGGATGAGATCATGCACAAAAGTGTGCATACTTGGTAAGTCTATCGACTACCACTATGATGACATTCTTGCCTTTGGACTTTGGTAAACCTGTGATAAAATCCATTGAAATCTCCTCCCAACGTTGACTTGGAATGGATAAAGGTTGTAGAAGTACTGGGGTCTTAATTGTCTCCAGTTTATTCTGCTGGAAAACCAAAAATTCCACCACAAACTTCTAAATATCATATTTAAGGCCATCCCAAAAAAAATCTTTCTTCACCCTGTGGTAAGTTTTTAAAAATCCTGAGTGTACTCCTAAAGGAGAAGTGTGCAATTCCAGAAGAATCTTTTGTTTTAGTTGGGAATTCTTACAAAGATATAAGCGATCTTTGTACCATAAGGAATCATTTTTCCAACTAAATGTATCGGATGTACTAGGATCTTGCTGCAACTTTTGAATGAGTATCCATACATCTTTTTCCTTCTTCCATTCATCTCTTGCTTCAGTTATCCAATCTGGTTGGATAATAGAAATGGCACAAAGCAATGCTTCCACCTCTTCATTCTTTCTTGAGAGTGCATCTGCAACAACATTAAGCTTTCCTTTTGTGTAGATTATTTCAAAGTCATAACCCAACATCTTTGTGACCCATTTTTGCTGCTCTTCTGAAGATAGTCTTTGTTCCAAAAAGTGTTTAAGACTATCATGATCAGTTTTTACCTTGAAGTGTCTTCCCATTAGGTAAGTTCGCCATTTCTTTAGTGCATGTAGTGTTGCTAACATTTCCTTCTCATAAATAGGTTTCTGTAAATACTTTCCTTTGATTGGACGACTTTCAAAAGCAATGGGTCTTCCTTCCTGCATTAAAACTGCACCAATTCCATTTCCTGAGGCATCACATTCCACAATAAAGGTTTTGTGAAGTCTGGCGTAGCTAAGACCGGTGCTAGGCACATTGCCTCTTTAAGATGTTCAAAGGCCTTAGTTGCTTCAGGAGTCCATGAAAATGCATCTTTCTTCAATAATGTTGTTATAGGTGCTACTATTCTCCCATAATTCTTAACAAACTTGCGATAATACCCTATTAACCCGAGAAATCCTCGCAACTGCTTTATGGTTGTGGGGACTTTCCATTCCTTAATGGCTTTAATTTTGTTAGGGTCTACCTTAACACCCTCGTGAGATACAATATGACCCAGATATTCCACCTCTTGTACTCCAAAGAAACATTTGGATGTTTTGCATATAATTGTTTCTCCTGCAATAGTTTGAGCACCCTGTCAACATGTTCAACATGATCCTTCCAAGACCTGCTATAGATTAGTATATCATCAAAAAATACTAGCACAAATTTTCTAAGGAAGGGTTTGAAAATGGAATTCATCAACCCTTGAAATGTAGAAGGTGCATTGGTAAGGCCAAAAGGCATGACCAAAAAATTCATAATGACCCTCATGAGTTCGAAATGTTGTTTTCGGAATATCCTCAGTCTTCATTCTAATTTGATGATATCCTGAACGAAGATCCAACTTGGTAAAATAAATTGCTCCATGTAATTCATCCAATAATTCATCAATCACGGGAATGGGAAATTTGTCTTTAATGGTGAGCTTATTGAGCTCCCTATAATCTAGACACATTCGCCATGATCCATCCTTCTTGTGTACCAATACTACAGGAGCAGAGAAAGAACTTTGACTGGGTTGAATTATACCCGCCTCTAACATTTCTGCAATCATACGTTCAATTTCGCTCTTTAGGAAGTAAGGATATCTATAAGGCCGGATGTTTGGAGGAACACTTCCTGGAATCAAATGAATAGCATGATCATGATCACGAATAGGTGGGAGTCCTTTGAGAGTTTCAAACACCTTGGAATGATTGTCCAAGACTTGTTGGAGATCTGCAGAAATAGATGATTTTGATGTTGGAACTTCTAGTGAGCATAATTGTGCAATTACACATTGTTGTTATTTCTTTAGAAGCTTTGTCATGACATTAGACCTTATTATCCTTCCCGGCTTCCATTCAATACCTCGTAATTCAAATTCCTTTCCTTCTGAAAAAAATTTCAAGAAAGTTCTTGAAAATTAAAAGCTACCATCCCCAAAGATTGTAACCATTGTACTCCTAGTACAACATCAGCACCTCCCATAGGAATGGAAAGCATTGGACTTGTCAATACATATTACCCCATGGTTAGCTTGATATTATGGCATTTTCCAGAGCAATTTATAGTTCCTCCATTCGCAACCATCACTTGACATTCTGGTGCTGGGTATAGGAAACAATTTAATTCCTTGGCTACCTTACAATGAATAAAATTATGGGTGCTACCTGAATCAATCAACACTATTACCCTTTTCTTCTTGATCTGTCCTGCTATCTTGAGAGTTTGATGAGTGGTAATTCCTGCCAGTGCATTACATGATATGGTCGGATTCATTTCTTCCTCTTCTATGGATGGTTCCTCGTGTATATCCTCTTCTTTTTCACTTTCTTCTTCTTCTTCACAATCGATGTAAAATAATTTCTTTTCAGCACACTTATGACCTTTAGTGTATTTGCTATCACAACTGTAGAAAATCCCTTTTTCTCTTTTTTCTTCCAATTGTTGTGGTGTCAACCTTGTAGGTTTTTGGAAATCTAGGCGTAGCAACACTTCCTTCTTTATAGAATTGAGTGGTAGGCTTCCTTGTCGCCATAATTTTACATTCAAATTTTCTTGCCAACCTGAATGCCTTCTCCAATGAATCAGGTTCCAAAACACGAACTTCATGTTGGATGTTATCCTTTAGAGTACCTATGAATAGATCAATCCTGTGTTCCTCTGGAATATCAGTTACCCTTATATTCAATTTTTGGAAGTCCTCAATGTGCTGCCCCACTAAACCCTTTTGTTTGAGATTTATCAATTGGGTAAAGAAGGTGTTTCTCTTTGTATCCTCATAATGTGCTATCATTTCCTCAGTAAAAATTGACCAAGTGACAATTTTTTTACGGGAGCAAAGCCATTGATACCATACAAATGTATTTTGTTCTAAATGTAAAGTTGCAATGCGTACCTTTTGTGTGTTTTGCACGTTATGGAGATCAAAATATTGCTCCATCTGTAGTATCCATGTTACAGGATCCTTTCCATCAAACTTCCTCATATCCATGTTTGGAATATGGTGGTTCTTCCCACCAACATTAGTGTTTATGAAATCACAATTAACATTTATTTTGTTCTCATCATGAGGTTCTTCTACTATCTTATCACCATTAGGAAACCTTTCTTGTATCAACTTTGTCAAACCTTTCATGTCTTCTTTTAGAAAATTCTTCATGTCTTCCATTTTCTCATCGATCTTAGCTTCCATGTCATCCATCTTAGAATCCATGCCAGCGTCCATGCCATCCATCTTAGCTTCCACGCCATCCATCTTAGCTTGCACGCCATCCATCTTAGCTTCCACGCCTTTCTTCAAACCGTCCATCTTCACTTCCACGCCATCCATCTTAGCTTCCATGCCTTTCTTCAAAAATTCCATTTCATTTTTTGTTGCTCTTTGCGAGACTGAAATTTGTTGCACTTGCTCTTCTAATTTTGATAGATCATGTTGCAATTCTTCATCTTCATGAGTCATGGTAGAGCCTTCTAAAGGCTTAATGGGTGTTGAATTCTTTTTAGGCGCCATTTTAGAACCAAATATTGATACTTATTCTACAATATTCCCTTGGAATCAATTCAACTTGATTCTTCAAACAAGACTTATGCAATTCGGAAAAAGAATACACACCTTTTACTTGCTTTGAGGAGCTTGATATTGAAATTGAATTATCTCTGTAATTGAAAATATTCAATATCTAAAATTCAGCCTTGTAGTAGCCCTCTAAAGCTTCTTTCAAATTCCACAGGTCTGATCTAATTTGGATTTTCCAAGACAAATTTGTGTCCAATCTCCTACAATGACCTAATTCTAGACTAGTTCAGTAGAGAAAACTTGTAGGACTTGCCACGTCTCACTGTTATGTCCTTTGTCTTTGAAATTGATAGCCAAGAAATGAAAGTCCGTGTACTTGCGACCACTTTTTACGTCACTCAAATCCACTTCCCAGAGAGAGATTTATTGAACTTTTCCCATGATCACCTCTTTGAGATGAGATTCAGGAGCCTGAAAAAGAATTACCTTCCACAGATCATATCTCCAAAAATATTACGAACCAAGCTCTGAAATTTCTTGACAACTTTCCTCAGGATTTCAGATTCGCACCATACGAATTTTAGATTCGGAAACTTCGTAGAAAAAAATTTATAGCGAAAATGCCACGATGACCTGTTTAGAAGCTTGAAACAAGACCTAACTTCCACAGATGATATCTCCGAAAATATTGTGAACCAAGCTCTGAAATTTTTAGACAATATTGCTCAGTATTTTAGCTTCGCAACCTAAAAATGTCAGCTTCTGAAACTTCGTTGAAAAAAAGTTATAGTGAAAATGCCACGATCACCTGTTTGGAGCAGCGAAACCCTAGAATCCCAAGCTCTGATACCAAATGTTGTGTAACCAGCTCCAAAAATAGAAGAAAAGGATATCAACGCCTTATAAATAAGCCACTTCGAGGGGGAAACCTCCAATACATTACATAAATGAACAATTCTTGGATGATACAATTTACAAAACCTCCTTTCTATATATAGGAGTCCATAGGGCCATAATGTAATCCTAGTGGGCCACAATGTAATCCTAGCCGACCTAACAATAATAATTTAAGGGCACAATAATAACAAATGGGGGTTACAAGGGTACAATAATAACAATAAGGGGGTTACACTAACAACAATAAGGGACTATACTAGTAATATAGGGACCTAACAGATCAACTGGAGAAGCTGGATGAGGATCAGGATTTGATTTTGTGTATCTTTTCTAAGCCATAATGTTCTTTGTTTTCTGCACCTCGGCTCTCTGCAATTTTGAATCAGCCTTCATGAATAGTAGGGCCTATCACCTATAGGCCTGGAATTAGATGAAAATTATTATTACACCCAGGGAATATTTTTCACTTCATTTCGTGTAAATGGCGCCAAAATGTTAGCACTCCACTAGATCTCTGAAGGATGAAAAGTAGACTAGCAAAGTTAACCACATACCACTTTGACTTAGTAGCTAGCCCTACTAGCTGGGAGGGATCTCTCAATGAGATCAAAACCAAGGTTTGGTTGTGACATGAAATATATTAGGCTAGATATGATAGGATCTAGTAGGTTTTGATAAATTTAAGGTTTGATGTTGGATCAGTGATGAAACCAGGTAGCTAGGTCTGGGGATCAAAGGACTTACAGCTGTGAAAATATAAAGGAGCAATGTGGAAATGGATTTATGATGGATTTATGGTTTTTTAGGTATAGTAGTGAGTCTAAGTAGGTAGAGGTATTTAATTACCATGTTCATTCAGAATTAATTAAACATGGAAGCATAAAACACAATATGCCATTCCCATATAAAAAGAGCTAAATCAATACAATTCTACCTACGAACTGTAAGGAAATCCACTGAAGATACAAGATATGAAAGAGGAGATATAAATATCAATAAAGACTATAACAGAGAATATACATGATCATAAACTCACTACACATGAATTCCTAGACAATAGTTGCAATTACATCCTTTGATTTCTAAAAATGAGGGTGAAAGTGCAGGCTACAAGATTACAATCCACTAATGTCCAACTAGTCAAATGACTCTGAAAATGATAGAAATAGACCAAAAAAACATCTCCCCTCTCTTAGGGGTCGAATCCATCAGTTATGGAGCTGATTACATAATAATCTCAACAAAACCCTAATATATAGTGTAAGTTGACCAATTCACCTCATGATAGGAAAGTAGATACATCTGAAAAAAAATTACATTTAGAGCATGTATCTAGCCTAATTTACCGTTTACCAGCTTAATTAAATATCACGATGTCATCATTTCATCAATTACATCAGCAAAAAGTCAAACTGTGTCAAAATTTTAGTGAAATTTTCCTTTTGGACAAAGCGTAGTGAAATCAAGAGAAAGCATAGCGAGCTTAGAAAATTTGACTTTTGGAGGACTCCCACGTGTCCAAATAAGGATATAAGGGTACCATTGGAAATCTCTATATGTCTACTATATGATAGGCTCGTAAAGAACAGAAAAAGGTGGCTCCTATCCCTCCAAATATTCAAACTCCCAATACTACTCAGAAAGCATAATGAAGGCTTCAAAAACAGGGCAAAAAGGTGATTTTTACCATTTTTTTTGGCATTTTGACCCCCAAGAAGTGGCTAATGTGGAAAATCCACTGAATAATATTAGTGTACATGTCAATAGGAATCAAAAAATATTTACTTTTCTTCCAATAGACCCGCCCAACAAAATCATAGCGTGGCCCACACTACGCTTTTACTAGTATGACTCATTTTCAATCTTCCAATTTTGACTAAAATGTCACAAAAAAAAAAAATTGCCCCATATCTCCTCAAAATTGGTGAAGAGGTGCCTCATGAGGTATGTTATTCCTCTACGAAAGCATCAACAATAATCTCCAAGTTGTCCTTCTCATTTTGAATTTTTAGGGTTTCCTTCAACTTCGCTTGCAATTGTTTGACTTTGAAATTAAAAATTTAATTTCTTTCATAGTAATGGTAAGCCATGTGTTTATGTATATTTTTATCCCTAATGGCCTTGTCAAGGATCTTCTCCAAGTTAATATTTACTTTATCAAGCCAAAACACATTGTTTTCATTAATCTCATTTGCTATCGTTTCTTCAAAACTCAACACTTCATATGGTGGATTTTTCTCTCTTTCCTTCTGTAATTCTCTTTTGAGACCCATGGGCCTTGGTCTCTTCATTGTCACCATCTCTTCATGCTTCTTTTAATATTCAGTGTGAATCACTACTTTTCCCTTTACATCATAAATATTAGCCTCAAACTGACTTTTATCCAAAGACAATTGTTTTTCCCTCAGATGATGGTTTTATTGCTCTAGGAAGGAAATGATGAAATTAGCCCTTGCCACATTGTGTTGGATCTCTTTTATCTGAGCATATTTTTCTTTTATAATCCTCTCTAGGTTTTCATGCTCTTCACTAGCCTCGTAGTCTACTAGGTCAAATTCATGCTCCTCCTCATGCATAGATGTATCATGTTGTGAATGTAATCCCTCCTATGGTGATGTGGGCTTGTCCCCTTCCTCAATATGAGGAGAAAAGAAAAAACCTTATGCCTCTCTGGTAGGCCTTAGTGACCTCAATCTTCCTCCTCACTGAAATGGTTCTAAGTGAGCCAACCTCCACATGTTTATAAGGTGTTGATGGTGCTGATGGAGAATTAGGACTAGTAGGTTGGCTACTAGAATACAAAAAGGAATATGTCTACATGAAAGTGTCACAAGTGATGTTATTCTACTCAAGATGGTGTAAAAAAATGATCTTGATCAGGGCATGGTGGAAGAGGCTTCTTTCAAAACTACTCTGCTTATGCTGGACCTTTTCTACCATAATCGTCAAACTTCTATAGAGGTAATATGGAAAATTGAGTGGCTTCCCCCCTATGAAATGCATGAGAAGTCTAAAATGATACCCATAAAGTCTAGAAAATCTTCCATCATACGTGACATACTTCATGATGATCTTCATGAGTGGTGTGTACTTCTCAAGGAGGTGCCCAACAAGAAAAATCTTCTTCATATGTTGTTGGTGATGTATTTTGAGATAGGGCTAATAGTTTTGAAGGGCTAGATCTTGGTTCTTAAACCATTTTTCACCATGATTAGGCATACCTATGGCCTCATCTACTATATCCGCTAATATAGTGAAATTAACCCCTTCAAATTTTCCATTGTCCATTTTAAGTTGAGTGGCATAGAACTTCGTCAATGTGGCATTATATTTGACTTTCTCAACTAATTGACAAAAAGGAAAACACCATACTACTTGAAATGATTTTTTGGACAGTGGAGTAGACATCATTTCAAGGGTTTTAAAGGCTCATGTCTTATCACCTGACCTCCTTTGTTATATGATATCTTCTCCTCCATTTGGTTGATTTCAAGGGGGAAACCATAGTATCAAAAAACATGGGAAGGGGAAAAGGGATAAGATGAGTCGGTTAGGGAAGGGAGAGGAGAGTGGGAAAATTTAGGTAGATGGGAAGGGGTTTTAGGGAGGTGTAGTAAGTGAAATGGAGTGAAATGGGTGAGGGGATTGTCCAGGAAATTTAAACAGAGTCCTAGCTAGGAAAATTGCCCAAACTGGCATAATTGAGCTACGATTTTGGGTTTGCGAGTTGGGAAATGAGAAGAAGAGGATGTGAAGGCTATGGGAGATGGTTTAGAGTGTGAGGAATGTAAAAAAATCTATGGTAAAGAGTGTTTACCTTTAAAAACTTGAAAAATATGGCTAGCCACTAAAAGGAAGCATGGAGGTCAATGGAGAGTTTTCACACCAAAATTATGAAATTGAGCTACAAGGACGGGTTTACAGAGGTGACACTTACTTGTCCCCTAAAGATGAAAAATTTTACAGCCTTGACAACCCTCAAAACTTGGTTTGGTGCCTCCAGGAGAGAAAATGTAGCCTAAAGAAGAAACTGTATCTTCGAGGGCAGAAAGTGCAGCGTGGCTAATCTAGCACAAAACAATTGAGTGTTTTTGTCATGAACTAGATGAAATTGCACTTGGTAGTGGGGTTGCCCACTACATGTCCTTTCACTTTGTTATTGAAAACTTGTAGCTTTGACAATTTGTATGCAAATTTTCGAACACAATGAACTTAATACATATTGAAACATAAATTACATTTGAAATCAAACTTTATTGAACAAAATTACCTATTACCACTCCTCCAATTGACAAATTTTATGCATGGAATGACAGATTTGGTGACCTTGAAACCCTAATGACATAATGGACACACTGAACTAAATAAAATCATGATCATGATGACTGAAGTTATAATTATGAACTTTTAATGATGGTACACTCAGCTGAATGATGACAAGGACCAACATGTAAAATTTTGAAAGGAGTGGAAATACTTCTAGACCTACTACCTAGTGATGAAAGTTTTACTTGAAGATATAATGAAATGAAAAAAATTTGACTATGAGACCCTAACAAGACATGATAAGAGCCCAATTTATCACTAGTGATAGGTTGTATAGACTAACACTAACATTGGCTCTAGCTGGGGATGACAACTCCTTGGAGGTTCCAAGAACACCGTAGACCAGGTAGCCTAACCATCGAGCATGGAGTCAAAATAAAAGGACGAGGCTTAATAATGAAAACTGACTCAATACTGAACTAAATTGACTCTTAATGAACTTTGAAAATATAATAAAATCAATGGAACTTTATGGCCTCCACTTCGGGCTCCAAGCTCCGATGATTTTCTACTTCACACTTTTACAGAAAAAATAAACTGATATGTACAATGGAATTAAGAAACTTTTAGAAATATGATCAGAGAAGGTAGTACTTGAGAATCCTACCATTGAATGATCCTCCTATGTAATATTCTCAATTCACCTCTTCCAATAGATAAGCATGCTATCCTCTAGAGGCTAAAATTTTGTATGGTCCCTTCCATAAGGTCTCAAATTTGTTGTGTTTCTATTTCTCTTCATTTCTAGCATTCCAACAGAGGACTACATCACCAATTTTTAAATCATCTTATTTTTTCTTGCAGTCATATACCTTATTTATCCTCTCTTGAGGCTTTGAGGTATTTTGAAAGACCTCATCTTTAGTTTTATAAATATGGATCATTTGATTGATCTGGCACTGCACATCATTCACTTCACTACCTACTTCCTATAATAGTTTCATAACTGGGACAACAAGTGATGTAGGGAAAATTGTGTTGATTCCATATACAAATTGTAAATGAGACATACCTTTTGACTTCTTACTACTCAGCATGTCTGCCCAGAAAGCATTAAAAATATTCTTATGCCAGTCCTTTTTGTTCACCTCCAACATCCTCTTTATAATTTTGACTAAGAAATATCATCACATTCCGCTCAATCCATTACCTGCAGATAAATATGCAAAATAAGAGACCCAATTTGATTTTGTATTTCTTGAAAAAGTACCATTTTCTGAGACTGGAATGAATTCGCATTATCTGTAATTATTTTTTTGGGACAACCAAAACGAGACAAAATACTAATCTCCAAAAATGGAATAATGACTGAATCTATAGCTTTCATTGTTGGGATCACTTCGATCCATTTTTTGAAGTAGTTGGTAGTTATCAAGGTCCACTTATGTTGGGTAGAAGATGTTGGGTGGATTTATCCAATGAAATCAGGGTCCCACTTCTAAAATGGCACATGCACAAATATATGCTGCAAAGGCAACGGGACGAACTTCCTCTTACCTTGAAATATATGACATATGTGACAACTCATAATGGTTTTATGCAAATATGCAAAGGGAGTAGGCCAATGATAACCATCCCTCAACACCTTATTTGTCATTTTTTTCCAAAACAAATGACCTCCACAATCTCGCTTGTGGAAATCAACCATTACCTCCTTGGCTTCATTTTCCACCAAACAATTTAGTAAGACACCTCTCGGAACTTTCTAATATAGAGCACTGTCCAAAATGAATTACTTGGAAGATTTTAACTTTTAATTATGTATCCTCACTTTAAGACATGTACGAGAGGGAGGGTTAAGATGTCGAGGAGCATAAATGATACCGGCATAGAAAGGAGATGAGAAGGGAAAAATTTTGATACTGCATGAGTGAGCCATAATCTTCTTCTTTGGAAAAAAGCTGAAAATGAGATTGATATCCGTTTGTATGGGGTGGATTCAACCACCTGCCCGGGAAATCCTTGACCTTCGATTAGCCTTGTAGGCTTGATCTCGAGGTCATACTCTAACATAACTTCTATCCACTTTCCTCTTCCACCTTCTAGAGAAGTTTGCATTAGGACATCCTTCGCACTATTTGCATTAGGGACATAGGCTAGAGTGGCAAGATGAAGGACTACACTCAAAAGTCCTTCAATGCATCTAATAGGGCCAAGGATTGCTTCTAAATGATATATCTATGAGCATCATCTCTAATAGTACGGGTGAAAAAATAATTGGGTTATTCGGTTTTATCCTTCTTATGTATCAAAACATCAACCAAAGTATCTTCAAAGGCAAATGAAAATATCATGAAATCAATGGAATAGTCATGGTTGATCAAAATAGGAGATTTTTTCAAGGCAGACTTTACTGAATTAAATGAATTTTTAGCATCCTCTAACCACCTTACCTCACTATCCTTTTTGAGCATATTGGTCATCTCTTGAAGATGCTCAGCAAGATTTAGAATAAATCTTCTCAAGGAATTCATTTTACCAATAAATTCTTGGATTTCCTTCTTGCTGCGTGGAAAATATATTTGTTGAATAGCCTCAATCCGAGAAGTATCAATATGGATACCATCTTTGGAGATGATATCACAAAGAATCTTGCCCTCCTCCATGGAAAAAAAGCTCTTTTTGGGATTGAATGAAATCCCAAATTTCCTGCACTTCTGAATGAAAATTCTCAAATGATATAAACGTTCATCATCAAAATGGGAGAAAAATGTCAAATCATCAAGGTATAACTACTAGTAAAACATCATTTTCATTTTCGGAGGCAATATCCATCTCCTGCTGAAAAGTGGCTCCTGCATTCTTGAGCCCAAATGGAATTTTAGCATACTTGAATGTGCCCCAAGGTGTCATGAAAGAAGTTTTATCTTGGTCATCCTTATGCACTAAGTTTTGATTATATCCTGAATATCCATCAAGAAGCAACATTCGAGAGGACCCAACCACTCCTTGTAGGATATGGTACATCTTAGGAAGGGGATAGTTATATTTTAAAGACACCTTATTCAAGTTTTTGAAGTAAATACAAAGACATATTTCTCCTATTTTATTTCTCACCAAAACAAGATTTGACATCCATTCTGAAAAATATAATGGGAACAATAATAGCAACTTTAAAAAAAAAAATTACCTCTTTCTCTATTAACGACAACAACCTTGGGTTAATTCTTCTCAACTTTTGTCTGAAGGTATTTTGACCAGGCTTGACCGGAATTGTATGATGGATGATATTTTTGTCATATACTTTCATTTTTGAATAGTCCCAAGAAAATACATTAGAAAATTTATATAACAATGCTTTGTGTTTTTATTTCATCTCTAGTGATAAGGAATTACAAAGCTTAACCATTTTTGGATTTTCTACTCTTCTAATATTCACATATTCAACACCTTTATCAGTAGGAACCATGGTCGTCTTTCTGGCAACATTGTCTTGATCGAATATTTCTTCCAAAGGTACAAGACCCCTTGTAATTTTATTATCTTTGAGATGTAACACATAAACCTAAGTAGCCTTGATCACTTGATCATGTTTCTCATATACTTCATCAACATAGGAATTTTCAAACTCACCTTCCATTGCAGAAAATTATTCACATGTTTGTCATCCTAGAATAGTTGCCAATACCTCAAGTTGTCAGGAATAGTGGGTCGGTGTTTGACATGAATTTGAAACTTCCTATTAGAGAATATGGGAATCTTAAAGTTACTTGTTACTGTAGCAAGTGAATCTACCATAAGATTCTGACTACTTGGTACAACCGAAAATGTATATTCAGGAAATATTTTTAGAATGTCAAGTACAACATTTCTATATGCTCTCATTCATGGATGTTGTTCCTGGTATTCCCCTTTTACCTGCTTAATTACAAGGTCAGAGTCACCATAAAAATAAATTCTCTTTGCACCTAACATTTTCATAAATTTGAGGTGGGTGATCAATGCTTCATACTCTGCTTCATTATTAAAACAATAAAACACAAACTTATAGGAACACAATCTCACATTTTTTGGAATTTTACCTGATTGAGGAATTGGACTACAGATCCGAATTCCAATGCCTGTCCCATATTTACCTAAGGCACCATCAAAATCCATGGTCCAAAAACCATTCTCATCATCAAGAAGTTGGAATTATCCAGTATGATTCGGTTCTTCCTTTCGGGCCACTTTTTCAACATGTTCAGTACCTTTTTCTATTTTTTGTAATATTTGCTCTGAAGTACTAGGTTGATTTATTTGTCTTTCATCCAAAAAAGCACGACCATTATTTCAAATTTCTAGAATTTTCTCAACTTCTATAATCTGAAAATCTAATTCATCAAAACCACTATCACTAAACAAAATAAAGGACTCATTATTAGTATGTACATAATTTATAGGGTGATTATTTGGTCTCTTTACTGGTGATCATATACTTCATTTTTGTCTCCCGATACAACTTCCTTAGTTGCCCAAAAACCGAGATGGTGGCATAAGAGACTTAGAATTGCAGATTACCTCTTAAATTTTCTCTCCATGACCTTGAAAACAACATGCCATACCGCTGAGGTATATTAACTACTACCACATCCATTAAGACATTTTTAGTAGGAATTTTCTCAAGTGAAACTACCAAGTCTTTTATAAGACTGAGACAACATACTCTACCAGAATCAAAAGAGTAAAGACCAAGGTAAGGTCAAGTTATGTCCAAGCCAAATTTTCCCATTATGGCCTTTTGAAACAGGTTATGAGAAGCTCCAGATTCAAGCATGGAATTATGGAGGATACACTGATGAACTCTCAAGCTGAGATAGAACAGGGGAACTTCATTGTCCTCTAGTTGACCATCTATGGCTAGACCAAAAAGGAGATATTTTTTATCATATTCAACATTAACCACATCTAAAATAGGGTCTACTTTCAATATTTTAACAACATCATATTTTTTTTGGTTATTTTTCACAAGCTCGGTTAAGGGGATAGCAACTTTGAACTTAAAGAGTTCATTTTTTAAGCTAAACAGATTGGATTGTTTATCTACCTCTTTCAAAATGGTGTCCCTCTTGTCGGGTTGGTCCTTTATTTAATATTTATTCCTTTGGCCTTATTTCTCTTTTCTTGGTGTACTTGTATATGCCTGGTTGTTCTTGGTCTGATTTGTTGCTGGAAGTTGTTTTCCTTTGCTTTGACTAGCTTGGGGATTTTTCTTGGAGTGAGTATATTTTTGTTGAATTGTCCTCTTATGGATAGGATTGCAAGGAAAAACTTTGTTTCTCAATGAATATTGTCTCTACTATGAACTAAGAGCATTAAGATAACCCTGTTGATAATCATCGGACTGGACCTCCAACTCATCATCATTTGTAAGCATGTAATCCTCATCTTTCAATAAATCTATTTTTTCAATGTATTCTTCATCCTTTGTAAGGAAATTAGGTTGTTCATCCTATGTGGAGAAATGATTCTCTTCCAAAATATCTTCTTTCTCTTCAGCCCATTGAGCATAATTTTGCTCCAAAGGAGTGCGGATCTATTTTTGTGTTGGCTGCTCTTGAGCACTTTGTTCCCTCTATTTAATCCTAAACCGAGGCTACTGCTATTGACCTGATAAATTAGGATTCTGAAAAATGAGTTTCGAGTTGCATTTTAGTCATAGACGTTCCATCCAAAATTATTTCCATATTCCTGATTAGATTATCGAATTTAGCATGAGAGGATGTGAATGGTTCTTCCATTATTGTCACCTTTCTTTCAACTTTGGTCTTTGAATTTTTTTTTTGTCAACTTTTCTTCGACACTAACTGTGTTTTTCTGCATCTCCTCAAGTGTTGCAAGACTTATTTATCGTAGCTCATATGCCATATCCAGATCAAAATAATTCAGATAGTTCAATATATTCATACTTGGAGGAAGCTTGATCTCATTGGGGATTGAGTTATACACCTGGTTAAAGTGAGCGGTAAAATCTTGAACATACTAATTTGGATTTGTTTTTAAATTATCATACTCGGAAATAATCTGAATTGGATTCTTTCTCAGTTCCCATATAGCTATAAATTGCATCAGTTAATTGCTCTCGATTTCTTATGGAATTGGCAGTCAAAGAACATAACCATGTTTTTACATCCCCGGAGAAGCATTGAGAAATGATCCTCATTTTTTCATCGTCGACATTAATCTCTTCTAAATCAATGAAATCAATCAATTTCAATAAATTTTGTCTAGCATTAATCTATGAGGTTTCATCGAAGAGAGGGATTCTTTTACCATAGCCATGTGGTAAGGGTGCTAGTTGACCTTGTAAAATTAGAGGTGCAAATCTTGCCATTAACTGTGTTTAATGTGGTGCGGGAGTAACAATGGGAGGGGTAGGCTGAGATGAAAAAGAAGTATAAGTGATGGAAGAAGAGGAAAAAATTGATTTAGATCCTTTGGGAATGAACAAAGACTCTTGCAGATACTGGATGATAGATTTTTCAGATGTATATTGGAGCTATTTAGCTAATTTTTCAAGTCTATCAAATTGACTCCAAACTTTCCTATCAAAATCTAAATCAGATTTGGATTCTTCGGATAATGTGCTATATTCAAGATTTAAAGAATAAAAAAATATTTGAGATATTGGTTTAACTTCAGACAACCTCAATGGATCAAACATTATTTCAGACAAGGAAGTTTCCAGCCTTGATCTAAATAGAGATAATTTAAATTTCAGAGTGAATGGAATATCTTCAAGGGATAATATTTTTGGAGGTAAGGATGTAGACCTTACCAATGAAGATGGACCTAACTAAATCTCTGAGTGCTGAGATCTCAAATTTCTAACGTGTTTCTCTGGATCTTCAATTGGGTAAGTTGGGCGAGGATTAGGATTTGATCTTGTGTATATTCTCGAAGACATAATGTTCTTTGTCTTCGACACCTCGGCTCTATGAAATTTTGAATTAGTCTTGATGAACACTAGGGCCTATCACCCACAAGCTTATAATTTGATGAAAATTATTAGCACACCTAGGGAGTATATGTCACTTTGTTCCCCTACAATGGTCCCAGAATGTTAGCACTCCACCAGTTCTTCGAAGGCTTTAAAGGAGACCAACAAAGATAACGACATACCACTTTGATCTAGTAGCTAGTCCTACTAGTCTAAGAGGGCTCTCTCAATGAGATGACAGCCAAGGATTGACTGTGACATGAGATATATTAGGCTAGATATGATAGGATCAAGTAGGTTTTGATAAATTTAGGGTTTGATGCTAGATCAGAGATGAAACCTAGTAGCTAGGTATAGTGATCAAAGGGCTTACAACTGAAAAAATATAAAGGAGTGAGGTAGAAATGTATTTATGATGGATTTAGGGTGTTGTAGGTGAAGTGGTGTGTTTGAATAGTTAGAGGGATTTAATGAGCATGTCCATTTATTAATTCATTAAACATGGAAGCATAAAACACAAGATGACATTTCCATAAAAATATAGCTAAATCAATAGAATTGTGCCTATGAACTGTAAGGAAAGCCAGTGAAGACACAAGATATGAAATATGAGCTATAAATCATCTAATAAATATTATAACAGAGAAGATACATGATAATAAACTCACTGTATATGAATTCCTAGATAACAGCTGCAACTGCATCCTATGATTTCTGAGAATGAGAATGAAAGTACAAGCTACAAGATTATAATCCACTGATGTCAAACCAATCAAATAGATATAGACCAAAAAAATGTCTCCCCTCTCTTCGGGGTTGAATACGTGAGTTTTCGAGCCGATTACATGATAAGCTCAACAAAACACTAATATCTAATGGAGGTTAACCAATTCACCTCATGATAGGAAAGTAGATACATTTTGCAAAAATTACATTTACAAGAATGATTATAACCTAATTTACCACTTACCAGATCAATTACATCTCATGGAATCATCATTTCATCAATTACATCAGCAAAAAGTCAAACTAGGTCAAAATTTTAGTGAAAATTTCCTTTTGGAGAAAGCGTAGCAAAATCCAGAGAAACCATATCTAGTTGGAAGAAAGCGTAGCAATATCAGAAAAATTGAATTTTGGAGCCCTTCCATGTGTCCAAATCAGGATATGAGGGTAACATTGGAAATATTTGGATGTATTCTACATGGTAGGCTCATCAAGCACTGAAAAAGGTGGCTCCTAGCCCTCCAAATCTTCAATATCCCAAGAATACTCAGCAAGTGTAACGAAGGCTCCAAAAACAGGGCAGAAAGGTAATTTTCAACATGTTTTTTGGAATTTTTACCCCAAAGTGGTGGCTTATGTGTCCAAACTACTGACTCCATCTAATTCACTTTTCAAGAGGAATACAAAAATGTTGTCATTTAATGCAATGTACCACTGGCCCCAAAAAAAGCGTAGCATAGCCCACACTACACTTTTATGAGTATGACTCATTTTCAATTTTCTAATTTTGACCAAAATGTCACAAAAATAAAAATTTGCTCCAAATATTCTCAAAATTGGTCCAGAGGTGCCTCATGAGGAATCTTATGCCACTAGGGAGGCATCAACATGAATATCCAAGTTTTCCTTCTCATTTTGACTTTTTAGGGTTTCCTTCAACTTGGCTTGCAATGACAAGACAATCTTTCTTGCAACTTCTATGTCGTATCTCGTTATGCCGGCCCTTCACTTCCGTACTACTCTCTAGAGTCTAGTAATGGTTACCCATATGTTTATGTATCATGCTATACCTGTTGGCCTTCTCAAGTAGATTCTCCAAGTGAATGTTTACTTTCTCAAGCCAAAACTCTCTGTTTTCATTAATTTCATTTGCTATACTTTCCTCAAAACTCAGGTATTCATCTGGTGGATTTCTTGATTTATTGCATAGTAATGGTCAACCATGTGTTTATGTATCATTTTATCCCTATTGGCCTTGTCAAGGGGTTTCTCCAAGTGAATTTTGACTTTCTCAAGCCAAAACTCTCCGTTTTCATTAATTTCATTTGCTATACTTTCTTCAAAACTGAGGTCTTCATCTGGTGGATTTTTCTCTCCTTCCTTTTGTAATTCTCTTTTATATCCATGGTCCTTTGTATCTTCCTTTTCAAATTCTCTTCATGCTTCTATGACTCTTCAGTTTGAATCTCTACTTTCCCCTTTACATCATGCATATTAGCCTCAAAATGACTTTTCTCCAAAGACAATTTTTTTGCCTTCAGCTGATAGTTTTATTTATCTAGGAAGAAAATGATGAAATTAGCCCTTGCCTAGTTGTCTTGGAGCTCTTTGATCTGAGCATGTTTTCTATTGATGATCCTCTCTACTTTTTGATGCTCTTCCCTAGCCTCCAAGTCTACTAGGTCAAAGTCATGCTCATCCTCATGCATAGATGTATCATGCCGCGAATGTAATCCCTGCTCTACTGATATGGGTTTGGCCCCTTCCTCAATCCAAGGAGAAAACACAAGCCTTCTTCCTCTCTAGTAGGTTTTAGTGATCTCAAT
Source organism: Pinus albicaulis (assembly GCA_034641835.2). Classification (NCBI taxonomy): domain Eukaryota; kingdom Viridiplantae; phylum Streptophyta; class Pinopsida; order Pinales; family Pinaceae; genus Pinus; species Pinus albicaulis. The sequence continues at coordinate 1,313,403,784 of CM076572.1, forward strand.
CTTCCTCCTCACTGAAACGGTGTTATTTGATCCAACTTGCACATGTTTAGAAGGTGTTTATGGTGCTAATGGAGAACTAGGGCTAGTAGACAAAAAGACACATGCCTACATGAAACTGTCCCAAGATATTTTATTTTTCTTAAGATAGTGTGAAACAATGACCTTGATCGGGGGATGGTGGAAGAGGCTTCCTTCAAGACTACTCTGCTTATGCTGGACCTTTTCTGCCATCTTTGCCAAACTTATATAGAGGTAATAGGGAAAAATGACTAACTTTACCGTTGTGAAATGCATCATATGTATGACATGATACACATACAGTCTAGAAAATATTCCCTGATAGGTGAAGTACTTCATGACGATATTCATGAGTGGTGTGTAATTCTCAAGGAGGTTTCCAAGAGGAAAAAGCTTCTTCATATGTTGTTGGTGATGTCTTCTAAGATAGGGTTGATAGTTTTGGAGGGATAGATATTGGTTATTAAACCATTTTTCACCATTAGTAGGCATACCTATGGCCTGAGCTACTATATCGGTTGATATAGAGAAATAAACCACTGAAATTGTTACTTTCTCCCTTTTAAGTTGTGTGGAAAACTACTTAGTCAATGTGGCATTATATTTTACTTTCGCAACTAATTGAAAAAAAGGAAAACACCCTACTGCTTGAAAAAAGTTCTTGGATAGTGGAGTAGACATAATTTAAAGGGTGTTTAAAGGCTCATGTCTTATCACCTGATATCCTTTTTTATAATATCTATTCCCCTGCATTTGGTTGATTACAAGGGGAAAAACCCTTGTATGACAAAACAGGGGAAGGGGAAGAGGGATAAGATGAGTGGGTTAGGGAAGGGAGATGAGAGTGGGAAAATTTATGGATATGGGTAGGGGTTTTAGGGAGGCGTAGGAAGTGAAATGGAGTGAAATGGGTGAGGGTATTGGGCTAGGAAATTTAAACACAATCCTAGCTAGGAAAACTGCCCAAATTGGAAGAATTAAGCTAGGGTGTAGGGTTTTGGACTTGGGAAATGTGAAGAAGAGGATGTTAAGGTTGCGGGGGATGGTTTAGAGGGTGGTAAATATAAAAAAGTCTAAGGGAAAGATTATTTACCTTGAAAATTTGAAAAATGGGGCTAGCCACTAAAACATGGCATGGAGGTCAATGGAGGGTTTTAAGACCAAAATTATGAAATTAAGCAGTAAGGAGGGGTTCGTTAAGGTGATAATTACTTTTCCCCAATTCTAAGAAATTTTACAACCTTCATAATTTTCATAACTTTATTTGGTGTCTCCAAGAGAGAAACACAGCATGAAGAAGAAAGCATAGCGTGGAGGGAAAAAAGCACAACGTGCTTACTCTGGCACCAATTTTTTGAGTTTTTTTGTATTGGACTTGCTAAATTTCCACTTGGTGATGGATGAAATCTCTTCTTCAATTATTTGAATGAACAAATGAGCTTGTGTTGGTCTTTTATAGCTTGTGGTGGTCAGTTTTCTTCATGGTAGTGGGATGACCCACTATATGTCATTTCACTTTGTTATTGAAATAGTGTAGCTTTAACACTTTGTATGAATGTTTTGGAACATAATGAACTTATTACAAATGGCAACATAAATTACATTTTAAATAAAACTTTATTGAACAAAATTACCTATTTCCACTCCTCCAGTTGTGGGATTTTATGCATGGAATGATAAATTTGGTGACCTTGAAACCCTAATGACCTAATGGAGACATTGAACCAAATGAAATCATGATGATGATGACTGAAGTGATAATGATGACCTTTGAATGATGGTAGAATCATCTAAGTGATGACGAGGACTAGCATGTAAAATTTTGAAAGGAGTGGAAATAGTCCTAGACCTACTACCGAGTGACCAAAGTTTTACTTGAATACCTAATTAAATTACCAAAAATTGACTATGAGACACTAAAAATACATGATAAGAGCCCATTTTATCGCTGGTGACATGTTGTATAGACTGACACTAACAGGTACATTTTGCATTCAATCATTCTTACAATTTTTTTTGTTAGTTTTTTTTTTAATTTTTGTCAATTTATTTAAAATTTTAATTTAGTCAAATTGGAAATTACAAAAAATTGTACACATTTTGCATTTGAAAGAATATTATAATTTTTTGTAAAAGTCTAAAACAATAATAACTTAAAATTGTATTATAAAATATGCTAGATACATACATTTTGCATTCATGTATAGAATTAACTAATATTTTAAAATTTGCATTCATGTATGAAATTGTTTAAGACCAGAGAATGTATATAAATATAAATTTCTTATCGTGTATGCAAACACAATTTCAATAGAATAAAATCCTCAACACACTTGTACATAACTAGAAATATACATATAACTTTGTAACTCAATTCATTATTAATAATTTACAACTTAAGAGTGCACAAAAATAAAGGCTAAAAATGTACTTGAACTTTAAGTTCTCAAAGATGAATTAAAGGAGAAGTATTCTTTGGGAAGTTCAGTTCAAAAAATTCTAATGGAATTCCATCCTCAATGATCTGCTCATGGTCATCATTTGACATTCTCCATTTCTTAACTTTCAATTTTTTCTTTGATTGAACTTCTATCAAATTTATTTGCACTTCACAAACCAAGTAACTATATTGACAGCTTATCACATCAGGCTGATAGTCTTGAAAGTAAATAGTACTCTCAGTTTGATGAGTTTGCTCGAAAAAATAATCTTTCAGTATAATAGACCCTCTTTCAAATATAAACTCTTTATCATCATATTCTTCCCGTAATTTCATATTTCGTTCACTACACCCCATCAAATAATACTTGACATTTTGGAGGTTTTTAACAGGTGAAAATAAAAAAAAATATCGCCTGCGCAATAAAAGAAGTCTAAATTCAGAACATAATTAACATGAAAAAATAACTTTATTAGTATGGAATTGATTTTATTATTTTTTTCTATATCTCTATCATTTAAGAGCATTTCAAATGTTACCTTCTCTAACACGATCATAAAATAAATCACCCTTAGATGATAGTATAGTCTGCTTTGATTCCATCTCTTTGAAGTTTGAAACTAACATTTCCCCATTTATATTTAGTTCTATATGTTGCCAAGATTTTACATACATATTATTTTTCACAAACATCATTTTATTGTGTTTCCTCTATGCAAAGAGGAAAAAAATAATAATATTTTATTTTATCAAATGAAAACACATTTCGGTACTCCTTTGTTTTAATTGAATGAAATTGTTTACTCTATTTTACTATTTCAGCTTCATAGGCAATCGATCTATATGCATCTTGGACTAGAATATATGAAAAAAAAATATATGGAAAATTCAAACAATAATATAAATATGTTATCTAAAATACAATTTATATATTAAAAATAATCATTGCAATAAACAATGTTTGGGATTTATAAATGTTTAAAATTAGAAAATTAATAAAAATTAGATCATATATGTGTGTGTGTGTGTAAGTTAATTTGTATATATGTACATGCACCTTCTTACTTCGCTTGATGAATTAGTCTCATGGCTTAGTGTAGCGATGCACCATTGAACAACTCATTCAGCTAAGATAAGTCAGTTAGCAGAGGAATCCATTTGATATCTTCGAAGTGCTCATTTTATACATGCTCCGATACCATCATGTTCTCCTTTTCAATGACGAGTCTCAAAGAAATTCCAACAATGTCTAATGTGGGTTTTCATATGAAGACGACATAACCAAATGAATGAACTTGAAGATTTGAATTGACCTTCGTACACATTTGACCATATCCAATGTTCAATTTTATTCCATGACATTTTAATGATTCATAAATATTATCAAAACAATGTTGTAAAAATGTGTATCATGTGTATGATCATCATTGATATGAAAGTGATATTCTCTAATAACATGTCGATTTTCACAAGTGCTTTCTATATAGTCAACATTTTGTTCAAAATTTATATATACAATATGGACAAGGATATATACTTGGTCAGAATGATAATATTCACCCTGTGTTGCATTTTTTGCAACAAATGTGTAATTATTTGCAAAATCAACTATTGACAAAATGGTCATTAGTGGAAATTTTTCATAGGATTATTTGAATTGAAATTCACGTCATCGAGCTCTATCATAAAATTTGGTGTATTTATAAATTTATGCATCAAACTTATTTAAAAACTCTATCACAATTTTTTTCTTCTTCTTGTAAATCAATCCTTTTAGTACTTGCAGTACTACTTGAACCAATAGATGCATGAATATATTCATATCTCTTCTAGTTAACTTTTATGTTGGAAAATCATTGATCATTTATATGAATAGGATATTTGTTGTGAAATAAGTCAAATATCCACAATGATCACATTTTTTACCACCAACACATTTCGTTTGGTAAAATAATTTATGACTTTCTCTTGCACATAGAATTTGGGATATCAAATCATGGATAGTAGAAGGAGGAGGTGATTTTTTCCAAAACAATTTGCCAACATTAAGGAATCCGTAATAATATAACTGAAATTCCACATGATAGGCACAACAAAAAGTGTCGTGTAAAGTGATAGGTTTAATATATTGTGGTTTTTGTTGCACAAAAGTATTGACTATTCATTCATTCCATGATTCTCTTCTATGAAATTATTGAAAAAAACTATGTGAGTGGTGTCCAAGATATGTTTTCCATGTTCTTCATACTCATTTCATGTTATTATTTGTCACATCACATCACCTTCTTTTGGTGAAACACGTGAATTTTTCATCCAAATTTCATATATTATTTTTTTAATATCTTCTCCAATTATATCTTTGTATGGTTGCCTACAAATAACTATCCAAAAAGAGAATTCATCATTTACATCTATTTGCATTCGAAATTTCCGATGTTTGTGCAATGTTTTTCGTGAGGTCCCTAATGCGTTTGAAATAGATTTTACCAAACAATTTTTTGTAGTACTTTATAAAATCACTGCAATTTGTATTTCTTTACATGAATCTATGTCACTTTTCTTTATAGATATTCCAATTTATTTTAGAGAATTATTTATAATTTGAATCACGTTTTCCTTCATTTTTTTTAATCTCTCGTTGATTTTTGAATACCCAAGAGAGTTGTAGGTTCTCTCAATTTCTTTGATGTTAAAAGACTTCTAAAAATTTAGGCTTGAACTGGAACATTTTCATCTTTGAAGAACTTATTAATAATGTGCTTAACACAGTATCATATAACATGGTCAGTTTTATTATCTCCATATGTGTTAGTGTCATTTCTAACATCTTATCATCGATATTCATTTCAGCTACACATATGAAAATTAAATGTAAAAAATGGGTTTAAATATTCAATAACTAATTAAATTAAAAAAATAAAGTTTGAATGAAATTGAAATTAATAAATATGTATAATTTCAATAATACACATCACATATATATACATACCTGGTGATTCTATCTCTTCACTTGAATTTCTTTCAACATCTTCAACAACATCATCAATCGTTGGTTCATTATCTTTTTCACTTTGTCTTCCAACATTTTCAATCATCATCAATCGTTAGTTCATTATCTTTTTCACTTTGTCTTCCAAAATTTTCAATCGTGTATCATCAATGTTATTAGGAATATCTCTATGTTTACATTGTAAAATATTTTTCAAATTAGTTCATCAAATAAAAAAATTAAGTTTCACAATACACTAGTTAAATTTTAAATATAATTTATAATATTTGTATTTACATACTTGCTCCAACTTCTAGTTGAGGTTTATTTTCCCTTTCAATATTTGAGTGTTCTTCTTTCCTTTTTTTGTAATTTTGTCTCTTGTATTATCTACGAGCCTCAAGCTCTCTTATTCGATCATATTTTCTCTTGCAATTTCTTTAACTTCCAATGATAATTTAGTCTATATAGATTTTTTAAATCCAACACAAAAAATTCAATTTCAAAATACCGCCAAAAAAAACTCACTTTCAAAATTTGGACAAAAAAATTAGTTTCAAAATTTAGTCAAAACTCACTTTCAAAATTCAGCACAAAAGACATAATTTCAAAAAAACTCACTTTAAAATTTCAGAAAAAAATACTTATTTTAAAAAAACGCATAGATTAAAAATTTAGCCCAAAACACTTACTTCCAAAAAAATTCACTTTAAAAAATCAGCCATAAAAATGTGTTTTAAAAATGAAGCTCAAAAAGTTACTTAAAAAATTCAGCCCCGAATATTTAGTTTGAATATTTAGTCCAAATTAAAAAAATATGCAAAAATTAATGTTTTGGTTTCGTTTATTTATAGAGTTGGGCGTTATTTTATTTTTCCAGGGGACACATATTTTCCCTTTTTTTTAAGTGGCTGACGCAATTAGTAACCAAAGTTTCAGCCGAACTTTTAAAAAATGTCCAACTGAACTTTTAAAAGAGACCAGTCAAACTTTTTTTCCATTTATATTAACAGAATTCTACCTCGAAAGTTTTTGGCCAAATTACTTAGATATTTCCACCAAATTAATACATCCGCAACTCAACAGTAGCTTGACGTTGATCACCTTTCTCCAATGTCGGAATGGTTAAACTCCATCAGATTCGATGAATTGACTTTTGGAAATAATACTAGCATTTACAGAATTGAATCTACTTTCAACAAATATAAATTTTATGGAATTTCATAGGTATTTACTAATTTCAATGTTTTTACTAATAAAATGTGTGCAAAACAATTTCTAAATGTAATTATGATTCAGTGAAATAAAAATTCTTTATCTTTCAAAATACAATGTAAACAAATTTGAAAAATCTATGGTTCACTACATTCATCCTCCATTTGTAATGGGTAGTTTTTAGATTTTTAGTTTTAACTAATATGTTGAGAAGCTTGATGTTATGGTGAACATGTTTAAAATATGCAGTTTTTTCATATTCGTTAAGTTTAAAAAATTCTAGTAGTTATGATATCCATGAGTTGCTTTCATAAAAATAATGATATAGAAGATTCTATTAATTATTATATACATGAATTGGTTTCGTAAAAATAATGATATCGAAGTAGAGTCTCTCTAGATTGTTGCGAGACATTTTTCTTTCAAAAACACCAAGTTAACAAAGAATACACTAGGGCTAAAAAACATGTTTTCTTTATGAATCCCTTGATTGTTAAAGAACACACACTCAAAAAATTTCTAATTTGACACATCAAATATGAATAAACAAATTCCAGAAAATAAGTAACATAAAACTAATAAAATTTCTAACATTTTTTTTTTTTTTGTAAAATTAAATTCTAAACAAAATAATTGCTTCGGCTTGCCAAAAGTTGAAGAAATTCTAAAAACGATATGTTTTTCTCAAAAAAGGAAAAAGGTGTAACCCAACTTAAGATTTTCACCAAACCATACATATACACAAATTACACACAATAATTTAAAAGTTAATTGGAAAGGAGAGATTTGAAGGTATACATACATTGCATAAATGAAATTAAAAGAGAATTTCAGTGAATATATATGTAGATATAGGTGGTATGCATCCAATTAGAAAAGAATTATAAGGAAAATGACCACAACACTCTAAAAATTTCACATAAAACAAGAATATATTATTACTTCAAGGAATTAGTGTGGAGTCTTTACATTGTTCATCACCACATGAATTTATGTAACTGTTTCTATGCATTGTCAATATCTGAATATTCTAACAATTCAAAGTCATGCCCATAGTTCTGAAGAGCAAAAAAATACAACTCTTCAATAATTTATGCAATAACTTTCCCAAACCCAATTCATCTATTTTTTGCAAGCCAAGAAAATCCAAACTCCACCACAACTTCTCTAACAATATCAAGCTTTGTGAACATTTCGACACAATTCTATAGTGTGATTCTTCTTCACATCTACTCCACTTCCATCAATAACTTGTCTTAGAAAATGGTATTTAATATCAATGTTTTTAGTCTTGCTATAATAAATTAGATTAGTAACTAACACAATAACATTGTACTCCTTGCTATAATAAGTTGGGTTAGTAACTAACACAATCACATTATACTCCTATCCAAAGTCAAATAGATGACATTTTAAACAAATTATATCTTTGCATAAATTTGTAATAATATATTATATTTCAATAGTGGATAGAGAAATTATTGAATCTTTGGGACACAAGTGATATTACCTATTGTAATGTTGGAATATTTAAAATTCCAAAACAACAATGGAGAATAAAACTCCCCTCTTCAACACAGAGAAAATATTAAAAATTTCTTCACTGGAGACAGAGTTTTCACTCTAAAAAAACTATTTCATTAAACTTCAAAAACTTGGTTACAAACTCTCCTTTGACTGAGGGAATACATAGAAACTTTGACTGCTTCAAAACACAGTTCAAAACAAAACTCGCACTCTAAAATTTCACTCTATCTATGCATTTACAACTCACTGCTGTGTGTTGGAAAAATACTTTGTCTCTCCAAAAAAATGAACGCACTGCTGTGCGCTTCAAAAAAAAATTTTACTCTGCTGTGTAAAAATTTAAAACTTACAATACATAAATGCACACAGGCCTTTTCATCTTTTTATATGCCACGACATATAAACATAAAACAACTTTTTCTTAAAAGAAATAAAATAAAAAAAAACTAAAACCAAAAATTTACTATGGCCCACAGCCTCCCTTTTGAAATGTGCATATGATATATATATGTAAAACATATATATATATATATATATATGTGTGTGTGTGTGTGTGTGTGTGTGTGTGTGTGTGTGTGTGTGGACTGTACACATGACATTTTAAAAGAACAAACATTAAATAACTTTGACCACGCATTGAACCGGACGTCAAACATAAATAAAACCATCCTTCAATCGATTTCAGGTCACAAAAAATTCTGCTGACGTCACCAAAATTGTGACGCGAAATAACTATTAAATCCACATTATGAGTTTTCCCGAGTTCGATTTTGGGCAATTGTCCGGAAGAAAATTGTGATGCAAAATAGAATTAATTTCGGCTTAAAACTTTTCAGATCCGGGTTCACTATTAAGTTTTCTTTGTTTCCAAAAAATAATACAGCGACAAATTTGACTGCTCACTGTTTTTAGCAAGCGGCTCGCGTACAATAACCTACAGAATAGAAATGGAAAGTGGTTGTAAGAAAGTTTTTTTCATACTCTGATCTTGACTGATTGCTGGAAATAGAAGGCGGCTTACTGTGCTTGAGCAGTTGAAAGTAATTTTCAACACTCCCCCTTACTTTCAGCTGGTGGGTTATCAGTCATACCCAGACATTTCCTCAAAAACTAAAAACTCTTCTGCCCCAATGGCTTGGTCTGAATGTCTGCAAACTGCTCCGGAGTTCTGCAGTGTTCCAAAACAATTTCACCATTGTTTACCAATTCTCTGATGTAATGAAACTTTGTGTCAATGTGTTTCGTTCTCTTGTGAAACACAAAATTCTTGGATAATTCAATATCTGAGCTATTGTCAAAATAAATCATTGTTCCTTTTACCTTCTCTTGGCACAAACTCCTTAACATCCTCCTCATCCAAATTGCTTGACATGCTGCTGCTGTAGCTGCCACATATTCTGCCTCTCTTGTAGAGAATGCTACAATGGGATGTTTTTTAGAAGCCCATGAAATGGCTCCTGAACCCATGTGAAAAACATAACCGAAAGTTCTCTTCCGATCATCGACACTTCCAACCCAATCACTGTCATTGTATCCAACTAAATCTGAATTTTATAAAGCAGTATATAAAATACCAAACCTTTTTTCACCTTTAACATACCTCAGAATTCTCTTCGCTGTATGCCAATGTGCATCCTTTGGCTTCTCCATGAATCTGGAAATCAAACTAACAGCATGCATTATGTCCGGTCTAGTTGCAGTCAAATACATGAGGCTACCAACTATGCTCTTATACAAACTAGGATAAAAATCCTTGCTGTTGTCCTCTCTACTGAGTTTTAATCCCATCACTGTGGGAGTGATTGCTGCTTTGCTCTCCTGCATATTAAATCTTTCCAGCACTTCATTAACATATTTTGTCTGTGAGATAAAAATCCCATTTTCATCTTGTTCTACTTCTATTCCTAAGAAGTATTTCAACAAACCCATGTCAGTCATTTCAAATTTTTCTTTCATGATTGTTTTAAAATTTTCAGTAAGGTAATCATCATTACCTGTGAAGATAACATCATCAACATATAAAACTACAATCAAAATTTTACCATCTTTTTCTTTGATGTAGAGGGTGGGTTCTCCCTCACACTTTTCAAATCCATTTTCCAGTAGATAGGAATCTATCCTACTGTACCATGCTCTTGGTGCTTGCTTCAGCCCATAAAGAGATTTCTTCAACTTGCACACTTTGTGCTCTTGGCCTTTCTTTTCATAGCTGAGAGGTTTTTCAATGTAAACCTCTTCCATTAACACTCCATTTAGGAATGATGACTTCACGTCCATTTGGTAAACTTTCCACTTGTTTTATGCTGCTATGGACAGCACTGCTCTCACAGTTTCCATTCTAGCAATCGGTGCGAAAGTTTCCTCATAATCTCTCCCATGCTTCTACTTATATCCTTTGACGACAAGTCTTGCCTTGTGTCTCTCTATCTTGCCTTCAGCATTACTCTTGGTCTTGTAGACCCATTTAACTCGAATGACATCTTTACCTTTTGGGAGTTCAACCAAATCCCATGTCTTGTTTCTTTCTATGGCATTAATCTCCTCATCCATAGCTTCTATCCATTTCTTATCCTTAATAGCTTCTTCGAAATGAATAGGGTCATCAACATGAAAATATAAAGCAAACAAAGAATTGATGCCTTCATTTGCTGCCTCTTGTGCATAAATGTCATTTAAATTTCTGAACTTCTTACCTCTTTCATTTGGTGTACAAATTCTTGAGGAAGCACTTGAGTTTCCTCCTTGTGGTGTGCTTGGAGAAGCACTTTCATTTCTCCTCAAGGGTGTGCTTTGCTGCTCTTGTGTTGGTGCTGCTATTTGGGGATGTATTTCAACCAATTCATCATCATTTTCATCATGAGATAAACAGTTTTTAACATTCACTATTTTCTCTATGCTTCTAGCCCAAGCTTCCTCTTCAATGAGCTGAACATATTTGCTCACAATAAACTTCTTGGTGGATGGGTTGTATAACCTGTAGGCCTTATATTCCTCACTATATCCAATGAAAATACATTTCTCCCCCTTGCTGTCCAACTTCTTCCTTAACTGATCCGGAATGTGTGCATAAGCCACACATCCAAAAACCTTCATATGTGTGACACTTTTCTTTGTGCCACTCCATGCCTCTTCCGGCACTCTGTTCATTCAAAATGTATGCTGCACAATGTACAGCTTCAGCCCAATAATCGTTAGGCAAATGCTTTTCCTTTAACATACTCCTCACCATGTCCATTATGGTTCTATTCTTCCTTTCAGCTACTCCATTTTGCTGCAGAGTATATCTAGTTGTAAACTGCTTTTGAATACCATTTTCTCTACAAAAACATAGAAAATATTTAGAGATATACTCAACTCCTCTATCAGTCCTTAGGACTTTTATGTGCAGCCCACTTTGGTTTTCCAAAAGTGCTTTGAAGTTGCAGAATTTTTCAAACACTTCACTTTTATTTTTCAAAAAGTAAACCCAAGTTTTTCTTGTAAAATCATCTATGAATGTTAACATGTAGTGGCTGCTAGCAAGTGATGGAGTTTTCATCAGTCCACACAAATCTGAGTGGACAATCTCTAAGGGTTCCTTTTTCCTTATGCTTTTCCCAGAAGGAAAAATTTCTCTGTGTTGTTTCCCCAAGATACAACCTTCACAAAGGTTGTCCGACTTCTCTATCAATGGTAAACCTCTTACCATTCCTTTTCTGTTCAAAAAATTAAGACCTCCAAAGTTGAGATGTCCAAATCTCAAGTGCCACAACCAATTTTCATCTTTTGGTTCACTTTGGATAGCCTCTTTTGCCACTGCTGCTATCTTTTCTTCATTCTTCGAATCTACTCTCATTCTAAGAGGGAAAATCCTATTCCTTGTCATCTTTACTTCAGCAATACATTGTTTGTTGGGTGGTTTTTCCATGATGGTACAAACATCATCCTCAAAAAATACATTTTACCACTTTTGGACAAGCTATCCAATACTTAAGAGGTTACACTTCATTCCTGGAACATAATAGACATCTGCTATGGATTTCTTTGCACCTTTCCTTGTTAAAACATTTACATTTCCTTTTCCCATAATAGAGACTTTGCTATCAATTCCTAGTGTGACTTGTGACTTCACACTCTCATCTAACATAGAAAACATTGCTAAGTTTCCTGTCATATGGTTACTGCAACCGGAGTCTAGAAACCATAAATCCTCACTTTTTTCTTCAGCCATATTACAAGCTAAATTTTTTTTATCTTGGCTGATATTTTCTCTAGTGAAATTTGCACTAGTTCTACTTCCCATATCATGCTGCTTCTTTCTACATTCATTAGCATAATGACCATATTTTTTACAATAGTGACATTGGACATTGGACTTATCATACCTCTGTCCTTGAGCATTCCACTGACCACTCTGCTGGCTGCTGCCTTGGCCTTGATGCTGATTTGGATTGCTGCCCCTTCCTTGAGCATTTGCTGGACTGTTCCTTCCACCTCTGTTTTGGCTTCTACCTCTTCCTCTTTTGTTTCCTCTGCCTTGCCCTCTTCCTCTTTCAAAATACATCTGGGTATTAAAGGCATGCTCAAGAGATGAGTTTTCACTTCTACCCAATCTCTGCTCATGAGTCATCAGTGATGCATGTAGCTCATCCACTGTGAACTTTGTGAGATCCTTGGTCTCCTCTATGGTGGTGACAATCACATCGAATCTTGAGGGTAGACTCCTCAAGAGTTTTTCCACAATCCTCTTATCTTCAAGAGTCTCTCCATGAGATCTTATTTGTGTGACCATTCCAATCACATGAGTGAAGAACGAGTCAATAGTATCTGACTCTTTCATACAGAGAGTCTCAAAGTCTCTCCTCAGCAACTGAAGTTTTGTTGTCTTCACTTTTTCCATGCCTTGATAGGCTGTCTTAAGAGTTTCCCATGCTTCTGTGGATCTCTTGGCTGCTGCTATCCTTGGAAACACACTCTCATGCACTGCTTGATACAATAAGAAGAGAGCCTTGGAGTCTTTCTTCTCATTTCTCTTTAGCAACTCTCTTTCTTCCTGAGTTAAATCTTCAAATTCTTCTTCATTTGCTGGCTCTTCGAAGCCATCCTCAACAAATTCCCATAAGTCTTGGGAGACAAATAAAGCTCTCATAGTTATTGACCAGTAGTCATAATTTTTCCCATTAAACATTGGGAGATGGATATTTCCCATACCCATACCAGTGCTGGCTCCAGCCATTCTACACTCTTAACTATGATTCAAAAACACTTGACTGTGTATTCAAATAACTGACTGTTCTGCAACAGTAACACAAAATCTGTATAGAGAAATACCTTTGGATTCTTCTTGACTGAGTCTTCACACTGCTCGAGAAGCTGCTGCAACAAAGAACTCCTTTCCTTCAGCTTCTTTGATCTTCAAAGAGCCTGGACTATCTCTGATACCATGTTGGAATATTTAAAATTCCAGAGCAACAATGGAGAATAAAACTCCCCTCTTCAACACAGAGAAAATATTAAAAATTTCTTCATTGGAGACAGAGTTTTCACTCTAAAAAAACTATTTCATTAAACTTCAAAAACTTGGTTACAAAATCTCCTCTGACTGAGGGAATACACAGAAACTTTGACTGCTTCAAAACACATTTCAAAACAAAACTCACACTCTAAAATTTCACTCTATGTGTGCATTTACAACTCACTACTGTGTGTTGGAAAAATACTTTGTCTCTACAGAAAAATGAACGCATTGTTGTGCACTTCAAAACTTTTTTTTATTCTGCTGTGTAAAAATTTAAAACTTACAATACATAAATGCACACAGGCCTTTTCATCTTTTTATATGCCATGACATATAAACATAAAACAATTTTTTTTCAAAAGAAATAAAATAAAAAAACTAAAACCAAAAATTTACTATGGCCCACGACCACCCTTTTGAAATGTGCATATGATATATATATGTAAAACATATATATATATATATATATATATATATATATATATATATATATATATATATGTGTGGACTGTACGCACGACATTTTAAAAGAACAAACATTAAAGAACTTTGACCACGCATTGAACCAGACGTCAAACAGAAATAAAACCATCCTTCAATCGATTTCGGGTCACAAAAAATTCTGCTGACGTCACCAAAATTGTGACGCGAAATAACTATTAAATCCACCTTATGAGTTTTCCCGTGTCCGATTTTGAGCAATTGTACGGAAGAAAATTGTGATGCGAAATCGAATTAATTTCAGCTTAAAACTTTTCAGATCCGGGTTTGCTGTTAAGTTTTCTCCATTTCCAAAAAATAATACAACGATGAATTTGACTGCTCACTATTTTTAACAAGCGGCTCGCGCACCATAACCTGCAGAATAGAAATGGAAAGCATCTGTAAGCAAGTTTTTTTCATACTCTGATCTTGACTGATTGCTGGAAATAGAAGATGGCTTACTGTGCTTGAGTAGTTGAAAGTAATTTCCAACATGTAAGAGTTAATACCTATCTGAAGAGTTTTTCTAAATCACTTGCAAAATATAAATAACCATATCCACATATTGAATATGTATAACTACCAAAGTTGATGCAATAATTACTTATATCTAAATAACCTTGAAATATATTCTCGTCAATTTGTCATAATCTAGTGATGCATGAGAAATATCTACCCTAGTAGAGACCATCACATAGATTAAATGTCAAACTAGCATATAGTACATTCTAATTAAGGAATTTTTTTTGTTTTTTTGAACTAGCCCAATCAACAAATAGAACTGGTATGCACAATTAGCGGTTTGAACCAAAATATTAAGGAGTGTCCACTTATCGACAATAATAGGTAACATTAATTAAATATATTTTCCTTTAATTCTTTTATTTGATTTTTACCATAAACATGGAATATAGTCAAAATCAACCACACCCAAAGTTAACACGGTTAAATCTTTTGTAAGTGGGTTTCAACTATTCTAGGGTTTCTTGTCAACTCGTAATTTTTAACTACTCCACGGTATATAAGTGAGACTAATTAACATATTAAATGTACCCTAAAATATGGTTATTTTTAGTTATTAATCGAAGAATTCATTTTCTATTTTTATTTTGTATTAATAAACTTAATATTTATTTTAACTCTTTCACTTTTCAGTGCGTAGTAGGCATGGCGAGTTAGTAAATCTCTAAAAGTTAAACGGAATTTGAACTATATTTTAGAAAATTGAATAGTGCACCAGAAAACCCTACGGAAAACAACATTTCCTTGCATTTACAATGAAGAAACGAATACAGTATTATCACTCCATCTTTTCTTCAGTCACAACCAAATCGTAGGGAGACAACGCGTGCTATCTTAATCTCTAATTGAGAGGATGTGAGAGAATTCAGGTCTCGTCTGTCGGAATTTTTTTCCTTTCTATATGTGATGGGACCGGCAAACAAATCCTTTGTCCGGAGTCATGAGTGCCGCATTCCAGATTCGTTGCTCGCAAAGACAAGGTGATGCCTTCGGTGGGCACGCGATTGTATTTAAAGGTTTCTGTATCGAATAGAAGCTTTAAGATTAAAAAACAGTAACAATATACATGCTCTATTGTCATTTCCAGCAGGCCTGGATTTTGATGTTCCACGGAACTTATTATGGGACAACGTTTTTTTAATTTTTTTGAAGTATTTGAGAATCTTTTTTTATGGCAAGCCAAAAATAATTGAAACCTTAACGGAGTGGATCTGAGATTTTTACTTAAATGTTTTTCCATATTTATAATGTTTTGAAAGTATTCCTTATTCATCCTGGTTAAAAAAAATTAGAAATTTATTGTTTGTGTATTGTTGGAGACAATAGTGGATTCCTTTCCATCCATGAGAACTTCAATTATTAACCAGTGAAACTTTTGCTCATGAAATTAATTATTGTATTGATATAAAGTGTAATGGTTGGAAACATTTTAAGTGGTTTTTCATATTTATAATGTCTTTAAAATGTTTCCTATTGATCCTTGCTAAGTTAAAATAGAAGTTTATTGTTTGTGTGTACCTTTTTTTCTGGAAACAATAGTGGATTCGCTTAGAACTTAATTATTAGTAAGTTAAACTTTAGCTTATGAAATTAATTGTTGTATTTGGTATAGAGTGTAATGGTTGGAAACATAACCTTGTCTTTTAGGTTCGTGAACTATTTTGTGGCATTTTGAAGTTATCTAATTTATAACACTGTATTTGAGAAATTTAAGAAATTTTAACAGCATTTGAGAATTTTTTTAAATAACATGCGAAAAAACTTTACAAAAACAAAAATCAATATGGAGGAAGATTAGAGTAAGATGAGAGTAGTGGCATTTTCTAGTTTCTCAATGTTATAAAGTTTAAGTGATTTTTCATATTTATAATGTTTTGAAAGTGATCCTTATTCATACTTGCTATAAATAAAAGTTTACTGTTTCATTGTACTTTTGAAACAATAGTGGATTCCCTTCCATCCATTAGCACCTTAATTACTAGTAAGTGAAATTTTCACTAATGAAATTAATTATTGTATTGGGTATAGAGTGTAATGGTTGGAAAAATAATTTTGTCTTTTATGTTTGTGAACTATTTTGTGGCATTTTAGAGTTACACTATTTATAGCACATAGCATTATGCCATTTCAAGTAAATGGGAATTCATATTTGTGATAGTTAGGGGTATCTAAAATATTTGTATTCTTTTTTTATCGTTGTGTTCCACAATTAAGTATGAGTTACATCTCATGTAAAAATATAAACATATAAATGTAAACATATAAACAAAAACGAAAAACATAACCACAATTTAGTATGGGGATAGATGTTACTTAAAACTTACATACATAAACATATAGGTAATGTTTAAAATTTAATATTTTTAATGTAATGTTACCCTTATTTAAAAATCAATCTAATTATTATTATATATAAACAAAATATAAATTCAATAAACATGAAGTATGCTAAATAAATAAAAATATAAATAAACTATTGGTATGGTAAATAAACAAAACCTCTTTTTATATTTACCATGACCTAAATACATTGGGTGAAATACCATATTTATAAAAGAGGTATAGTGAATAAATAAATATAAAAGATGTATAAAGAGTTATGGTAAATAAATAAAAATATAAATCAACATCTAATTGTATACCAAGCCTATGGGCCAAATACCATGCTAAATAAAAACGTTATAGTAAATGAATACAATATAATAAACCAGAGGTATGGTAAATAAATAAAACCTCTTTTTATATTTACTCCATAATCCTCTCTATATTTAAGAACACTAAAAAAAGAGGTTTTATTTAGGTGAAGCCTATGATCCAAATACCATGGGACAAATTATTATTAATACCATGATAAAAAAAAATATTAACCATAATATTAATACTAAAAGATTATTATTATAATTATTATTAGTTATAATATTCATACTATGATATCATAATATTAATATTATTAAATTTAATAAATTTGGATTAATACAATATTAATTTTGTTATATTAAATTGAAGGAGAGAGGAGCGCAAGAGAGAGAGAGAGAGAGAACGAGAGGAGTGAGAGAGGTAGAGAAAGGTAACATAGGGAGATTGAGACAGAAATTTTCAAGGGGGGGAGAGAGAATGGGAGAGGAAGGTAGGAGAGAAAGGGAGAGAGAGGAAGGACAAGAGAGAGGACTTGAGAGGGAGGGATAGAGAGATGGAGTTAGAGGGCGAAAGAAGGAGGGAAGAAGAAATACATAGAGACTGATAAGAGGAGAGAGAGAGAGAGAGAGAGAGAGAGAGAGAGAGTTCAAGGGAGAGATGGAGAGAGAGAGAGAGAGAGTTCAAGGGAGAGATGGAGAGAGAGAGTGTCTATTTAGGGGTGAGATAAAGAGACAAAGAAGGAGAGATGGAGTGATGGGGGGAGAGAAAGAGAGATGGAGGGAAATAGTAACATAGTTGGAGAGAGAGAGAGTGATGTGGGAAGAGAGAGGATTGGAGGGAAAATAGAGAGAGAGAGAGAGAGATGAAATTAGAGGGAAAATAAAGAGAGAGAGAAAGAGGATTGGAAGGCAAAGAGAGAGGGGTGTAGGAGAGAAATGGAGAGAGAGGAAGGATGAGAGAGATGACTTGAGAGAGTGAGGATGAGACTTGTGGGGGAAGAGAGAGGATTGGATGGTAGGGAGAGAGAGAAAGAGAGAGAGATGGGGGAAGAGAGGTGGAGGTAGGAGGGAAAGAGAGAGAGAGAGGAAGGACGAGATAGAGAGAGAGAGGGATGGATAGAGTGATGGAGTTCAAGGGGAGAGAGGGAAGGAATAGGAAATACATATAGAGTGAGAAGTGGAGAGAGAGTGTGTGTTTCTATATTTGGGGGTGAGACAAAGAGTCAAAAAAGGAGAGATAGAGATGAGTGGGTAGAGAAGGGGAGAGAAGGAGAGAGGGGGATATAGTAACAGAGTTGGAGGGTGAGGAGAGAGAGAGAGAGAGAGAGACAGAGAGAGAGGTGGAAGAGAAAGGGACAAATAGGAGGGAATAGAGAGGATGTGAGACAGTGGAGAGAGTGAGGGAAAATGAGATGAAGTTGGAGGGGGAGAGAGAGGTATGTAAGAAGAAATACATAGACAGAGAAAGGTGGAGAGAGAGAAAGAGTGATGTGGAAGATGGAGAGAGAGAGAGAGAGAAATATGAGGAAAGAGAGAGAAGTGGAGGAGATGGAGATAAGGGGAAGAGAGAGAGAGATAGAGGTTGAAGAGGAGGGGGGATAGATATATAAATTGGAGAAAGAGGCTGCATGTTTTAGGTGTGATATAAAGAGAAAAAAGGAAACAAAGATATTCATAGAAGGTGAATAGAGGGAAGAAGAGAGATATGGAGAGAGGGAGGGGGGACAGAGATATTGATAGATATGGAGTGACAAAGTTTGTATATTTGGGTGGTGATATGGATATATAAATAATGATATATGAATGGAGGAATATATATATATATATATATATATATATATATATATATATATATATATATATATATATATATATATATATATATATATATATATATATATATATATATATATATATATATATATGGAGGGTGGAGAGAGGGAAGAAGATTTCTTGCATTATATGCATTTATTTTAGTGTATATGGTGATTTCTAATCCTATTTTGCACTAGATGCATTGATTTCAATGTAGATGATTTCTAATTCTATTCTATTTCTTCCACTAAATGCATTGATTCATTATAGATGGTGATTTATAATCATAGTTGATTGATTGCACTAGATCCAATTATTTCAGTGTAGAAATTGGTTCCTAATGTCATTTGATTGCTTGCACTAGATGCATTTGTTTTAGTGTAAATGATTTCTAATCCTATTTGATTGCTTGCAGTAAATGCACTAATTTCAGTGTAGATGGTTATTTCTAATCCTTTTTTAGTGCTTGCACTAAATGCATTGATCGTTTCTAATCCTATTTAATTTCTTGCAGTAAATGCAATAAAATCAGTATAGATGGTGATTTATAATCCTATTTTATTTATTGCAATAGATGCATTGATTTGAATGTAAATGTTGATTTATAATTATATTTGTTTTCTTGCACTAGATGCATTGATTTTAATATAGATGATTTCTAATCCTATTTGATTTCTTGCCCTCAATGAATTGATTTTAGTGTAGATGTTGGTTTCTAATCCTATTTTATTACCTACACTAGATGCATTGATTTGAGTATATATGTTGATTTATAATCCTATTGATTGGTTGCATTAGATGTGAAGATTTGAGTGTAGAAGTTGTTTTCTAATATTATCTAATTTCTTGCATTAGATGCATTGATTTCAGTGTAGATGTTGATTTACGATTCGATGTAATTGGGTGTATAATGGTACATTAATTTTAATGTGATTGGATTAACAATGCACATCATTTATTTCAGTGTAAGCACAAAAAGTTATTGGCAATATACATTATTTTTGTGTTATAGTAATTCAACCTATTAATATTGGAGAGAAAGAGAGACAAGGTATGATTCATACTACAACAGCTTCAGCTAAAGATTTAAATGATTTACTATTTCAACTGTCATTTTCATATAATCTATATGAGAATATGACAAAACTAACAATGATTACAATAAGAATAGTATAAGAGAATAGTTTGAGAACACTATTTGTAATTGACTACATTCTTATTATTGACATTTTCTATCATTCAAAACTATTACATTGTCACTTCGCATTATCATTAAATTTATTAACAATATTTATCTTCTCAACCGAGGTAACTAAGAAAAATTTAAATTTAAATGACCAAATTAATATCAGAAATTTAAATTATATAAAATAATTATATGAATATTCAATTTATCGCAAGGCATTCCTCTTTGAAAACAAATCCCCTAGATGTCACCCTGTCCATCTCTGAGCCATTGGATGAAATGTTTTAGGCCATTAGATCCAAATAGTTTTATATATGTTTTTTGTAATGTTAGTTTATTTTATTTTTAATAATTATTTATGTTTTGGTCACTTTTAAGTTAAAATGATGTTATTAAAATTTTGTTAGAGTTAAATAAAATTTACATCATAAAATTAAACTTCACACAAACCAATTAGTTTAAATTACATGGATAAAAAACAATATAAAAAAGGAAAATAACTATTTATATATTTAAATATTACTTTTTTGTGTCACGATGCTCTCCAAAAAAAGTATGATAGAAATATTTTAATATCATGTTTAACATTTTGACTATGTCAAATTACACAAAAATAAAAATAAAAGTAAATTAAGTAAAAAGATTGACATAATGTAATGAACATTTTAACTAGGTCAAAATAAAATAAAAAATTAAAATAATAATAAACTATAAAAATAGCCCATGGTATTCATGTGGAATGTAATTTATTTAAAGGGGGAAATTAGGATGGCCTAGATCAATCTCAACTATGGATCTACCAAGAGCCAATAGATATCAAATGTCTTGAAATGAAAGCTCCTTTTACAGTGAGAAGAGAATTGATCCATCTCATAAATAATATAGATCTAAACTTATTATTTAATAAAATTATTCTTAAATGTTTACAACCATTATTATTTTAAATTTTTACTTAATACAATTCATCTAATTTTCATACATCCAAATATACATAGTTTTTCTTGTTCTATATTATTTTTGTTACAACTATTTTATAATTCCAAAAATACATGGTTTTTCTTGTTATATATTATTTATGTTACAACTATTTTGTTTTATTATTCATAAGTAGTATTTATTAATATATAAAAAAAATTAATAAAATTTTAAAAAATGTGATTTTATTAATTTCCAAATTAGACATGATTTATCTCGAGCAATAATGTTGAATGAAAGTAACTATTTAGATATTTAAATATTACATTTTTGTGTCAAGATACTCTACAAAAAAGTATGATATAAATTTTCTAATGTCGTGTTTAACATTTAGACTATGTCAAATTACACAAAAATAATGTTATGGAACCAACTCCAAAAAGTGAAAAAAAGAGATATCAACGCCTTATAAATAAGCCACTTTTAGGGGGAAACCTCCAATACATTACATGAATGAACAATTCTTGGATGATACAAATGAACAAAACCTCCTTCTATATATAGGAGTCCATGGGGCCACAATATAATCCTAGTGGGCCACAATGTAATCCTAGCCGACCTAACAATAATAATGTAAGGGCACAATAACAACAATATGGGGGTTACAGGGGTACAAAAATAACAATAAGTGGGGCTACACTAACATAATAAGGGACTACACTATTAATATAGGGACTTAACATGCCCCTCTCCTTCAAACAAGTGTTGTCCTCAACACTTGATTATTTCTTGATGCTTCTATATAAAATTCTCATCCTCCCATGTGGAATATTCTACAGGAAAGTTGTTCCACTTGTTGAGATAGTTTGAAATTGATCATACTTGTCGAGTTCTTGTTTCTGTGACTGCTTTAGAACTTCTTTCGATGTGATGTTGATCTTCCTGTTGTTTCATCAGATTCTGCACCAAAGTTAGGTTATCCTTTGTGAGTTGGAGAACTTTGTTGTTCATGCTCGATGTGATCTTCCACTAATTTATCATCCATATTAGCTATTATTTGATCCTTCAAACCATCCAACGTAGCCTCCATTTCAGCTTTTAAAGCATCTACCATCTTCGGTTGTTCTTCGTAAGATCAAAATTTGTTGCACTTGGTACCATAATTTTGATATCTGATACTAAAATTCTTCCTCTTCATGTGTCTTAGTATAGTATTTTTAGGGATTAATGGGTATGGAATTATTTTTTAGAGTAATTATAGAACCCAATACTGATAAAACTCTAAAATATGCCCTTGGAATCACTTCAAACTGCTTTTTCAAACAAACGTTATGCAATTTTAAAAACCAAATACACACCTTTTTCTTTCTTTTGAGAAGCTCGGTATTGAAACTGAATTATATATGTACTTTTAAATCCTCAATAGTTGAAATTTAGCCCTAACGTGACCCTCTGAATATTCTTTCGAATGCCAAAGGTTTGACCTAATTTGTATTCTTGAAGAAAAAGTTATGCTCAATCTCCTACGATGACCTAATTATGGACTGGTTCAGTAGAGCAAAATTGTACGTCTTTCCATGTGTCACTGTTTACTCCTTTTGCTTTTAAATTTATAGAAAGGAAACTACAGTTCTTGTACCTCTAGGCACTTTTTACAGAATTCCAATCCAATGCTCAGAGAGAGAGTTATGAAGATTTTCCCAGGATCACCTTTTTAAGATGAAATTTGGGAGCTTGAAAAAAACCTAACTTCCACAAATGATATCTCCAAAAATATTGCAAACCAAGCTCTGAAATTTTGCAACAATGTTCCTCAGGATTTTGGATTCACTTTGTGAAACTTTCAACTTCTGACCCCTCATAGAAAAAACATTATAGCGAAAATTCCATGATGATATATCTGGTGCAGCGAAACCCTAGAATCCAAAGCTCTCATAACAAATGTTATGAAACCAGCTCCAAAAAGAGAATAAAAGAGATACCAACGCCTTAGAAATAAGCCACTTCGAGGGGGAAACCTCCAATGCATTACATGAATGAACAATTCTTCGATGATACAAATGAAAAAACCTCCTTACTATATATAGGAGTCTATGGGGCCACAATGTAATCCTAGTCGACCTAACAATAATAATGTAAGGGGAAAATAATAACAATATGGGGGTTGCAGGGGTACAACAATAACAATAAGGGGGCTACACTAACATAATAAGGGACACACTATTAATATAGGGACTTAACAAATAAAAATAAAAATAAATTAAATAAATAGATTGACATAATGTAATGAACATTTTAACTAGGTCAAAATACTATAAGAAATAAAAATAATAAAATAAAATAATAATAAACTGTAAAAACAACCCATGGTATTGACCCATATTATTCATGTGGAATGTAGTTTATTTAAAGGGGGAAATTAAGATGGGGTAGATCAATCTCAACTCTAGATCTACCAAGAGCCAAGAGACATCAAATGTCTTCAAACATCTTTTAGAGCCAAAAGAGAATTGATCCATCTCATAAATAATATAGATCTAAACTAATTATTTAAAAAAATTAATTTTAAATGTTTATAGCCATTATTATTTTAAAATTTTACTTAATAAAATGCATCTAAATTTGCACACATCCAAATATAGTTTTTCTTGTTCTATATTATGCAAAAATTTTAAATGTGTGATTTTTCTTAATTTCCAAATTAGACATGATTTATCTTGAGCACTAATGATGAAAGTCCATAATTCGGATTTGTTAAATAACAATAAGTTTACCTTTAATTACTTAATTGTAATAGTTTGTAACTACATACATACTCGTTCTAATTTATTTTTTGTCAATGAATATCAAATTTCCCGCCTTCAAAAAAATCTATATACATATATTTAATTAACTAATTGTAACCAAAAAAATATTACATGCGTTTTACTTTATAATCATAAACAATTTTCATATTATATGATTTCAAACTCACTCAACTTTTTATTTTGAAATTTTAAATAATGTTTTTCACTACATAATTTTAGCTTTTATAATTTTTTTATTTTTCAATTCCAAACAAAACTTACAAAAGAAAAAACCCAATCAGTCCTTATTGTATATTATAGTTTTACAAAATTGACACTATGTGATTAACAATAGAGTAAGTTGACACAACCCTATGGGTTTTTTTGTACAATTTTTATCATAACCTTTCCATCCATCCACTATATATTGTAGAGTCTTCTTAAGAGAGATTATATTCTAGTTTATAACCTGATCCACAATGAAAGAAAAAGGCTAGGGATTTCACAAGTTATTAGTTTATAAATTGATCCACAATCAAATAAAATGGCTAGGGTTGTCACAAGTTATCATTCACACAATGATGTATTGACATTCTCAGTTGAAATGGATCCTATTAGATGCATCGTGGCCAAAGACACTAAAAAATAAAAATAGATATTTGTTATTACATCCATATTGTCTACAAACCATCCAATTTTTCCATATTATACAATAATTTCTCACAATAACTGCTTAATTTACTCTCCAATGTTTGAAACCCCCAACCATGTTTGGGAGATCACATTGTAAAAAAAAAATTCATGTGGTTTTTTTAAACGGTTCATAAACAAAATAGACAATGAGAAAGTGGATGTTGTGGTATAATAACTGATTTTTTAATAATTTTCACAAGCAGAACATCACATTATCTCACAGAATATATTTAATGCTATAACTAAGTGACAACCAAAACTAATCTATAGGCACAAGCAAAAACTCACAACAACTCACTGAATATATCCAAGGTTACAATGAACCCCATACATATTGATGGACCTCATGGGAATTTTAGTGCACATAGAATACATCCCTAAAAATTCCATACTCTTGATCAATTTAGAATAACCTACGATGTCCAGATTGGATGTCGAGGTGGGTGGTATAGTAAATGAATATGGTTCTTAAAGGGTAAGGGAATTTAGATACTATATCCTTCCACCAAAGCTATAAAAAGTGAGACTTGTAGATTATAGTTTTAAAAAATTGGCACTATGTGATTAAGAATAAGTTACAAACCTAAGTAAAAGGAGGAGTGTACACAAGGGACATGGTAATTAGAGTGATTCTTTGCACTATTTTTATTTAAAATAGTTTTATCTAAAACAGTAATTTGTATTTGTATTTTTTTAAATGAATATTGTTAAATGTGTTGTACTATTTTTATTTAAAATAGTAATTTTTATTTCTATTTTTTTAAATAAATATTGTTAAATGTGTAATTGAGTAAAATGTGTTAAATTTATATTCTAAATTTTAAGATATTTATTTGAAAAATTCAGAGTATTGTGATTTATGTTTTATTAAGCTTTACTCTAGATGTGCAGAGAATGAATCTATCTCATGTCCCAAATTAGATTTTTCTTTCTCTTCTTATTCTAGCTTTCACCTTGACACTCCTCCTTTCCTCCTCCTCCATAATTTTAAACTATGAGGAACAAGGTAGTTCTTGCATAAAGGAACATTTAGATATGATAAGAAAAATATGCTACTCTATTTTAATTTTCTCTACAAATGTGATGGCAAGTGTGCCCTAAATGTTGACGATTTCATGTTTAATATAGTATAAGCTACACGAAAAATTACAGTCTTGTATAAAATATCATGAAATATATGCCTAATATCCAACACCATAGAGAAATACATGTTCACCAATTCAACAATTTCTTCCAAATATCTCTTAGTGTTAGAGTTGCTTTCGTTGTTTTCTCAATAAACTTGTTTTCACTTCTCTTGAACTTATGAAAGCCATCATTGTTGCATATAGGAGCATTTAGCTATGATAAGAAAAGTGTGATACTGTGTTATAATTTTCTCTACAAATGTGTTGGATTTGTTTTCTCAATAAAAAAAAATTATTGTTGTTTGATAAAAAAATATTTTTCAATTCAAAAGAAAACTTACAAAAGAAAAAAAACACTCAATCCTTACTCTAGATTATAGTTTTACAAAATTGACACTATGTGATTAAAAATAGAGTAAGTTTAGACAACCCTAAGAGGTTTTTTGTACAATTTTTAGTATAACCTTTCCATCCATCCCATATATATTGTAGAGTGTTATGAAGAAAGATTATATTATAGCTCATAACATGATCCACAATCAGAGAAAATGGCTTGGTATTTCACAATTTATTAGTTTTAAACTTGATCCACAATAAAAGAAAATGCCTAGGGATGTCACAAGTTCGCACAACGATGTATTGATCATCTCAACTGAAATGGATTCTGTTATATGCATAGTGATGTATTGAAATTATCAGTTTAAATGGATCCTATTAGATGCATAGTGTCCAGAGACACAAAAAAATTAAAAATGGATATATGTTATGGCATCCATACTATCTACAACCCATCCAAATTTTCCATATTATACAACAATTTCTAACAATAACCGCTCAATTTACACTCCAATTTTTGAAACCCCCACCCATGTTCGGAGATCATAGTGCAAAATCAAATATTCCTTTGGTTTTTTAAAGGATTCATAAATAAAACATACAATGAGAAAGTGAATATTGTGTTAAATAATAATTGATTTTCGAATAATTGTGACAAACAAAACATCACATTAGGTCAGAGAATATATCTAATGCTATAAGGAT
Source organism: Pinus albicaulis (assembly GCA_034641835.2). Lineage (NCBI taxonomy): Eukaryota > Viridiplantae > Streptophyta > Pinopsida > Pinales > Pinaceae > Pinus > Pinus albicaulis. The sequence continues at coordinate 1,313,430,674 of CM076572.1, forward strand.
CTCATATGATAACAAAGTTTTGACTCATGATAACTAGGTGACAACCAAAACTAAGTTGTAGCCACAAGCAAAAAATCACAACAACTAACACAATATATCCAAGGTTGCAATGAACCCCATACATAATGATGGACCTCATGGGAATTTTAGTGAACATAGAACACCACCCTAAGAATTATATACTCTTGATCAATTTAGAATAACCTAAGATGTCTAGATTGGATGCAGAGGTGGGTGGTACAGTAATTGAGGATGCTTCTTAAAGGGTAAGGGAATTTCGATACTCTATCCTTCCACCAAAGCTATACAAAGTGATAGTTGTAGATTATAGTTTTAAAAAATTGACACTATGTGATTAAGAATAAGTTACAAATATAAGTAATAAGAGGAATCTACATGAGGGCCATGGTAATTAATGTGATCCTTTGTACTATTTTTATTTAAAATAGTGATTTGTATTTGTATTTTTTAAATGAATATTGTTAATTGTGTTGTACTATTTTGATTTAAAATAGTAACTTGTATTTGTATTTTCTTAAATGAATATTGTTAAATTTGTAATTAAGTAAAATGTATTAAATTGATATTCTAATTTTTAAGATATTTATTTAAAATATTCAAAGTATGGTGGGTTTTGTTTTATTAAGCTTTACTCTAGATGTGTAGAGAATGAATCTATCTCAAGATCCAAACAATATTCTTCTTTCTACTGTTATTCTAGCTTGCACCTTGACACTCCTCCTATCCTCCTCCTTGCACAAATTTAAACTATGAGGCACAAGGTAGATGTTGCATATAGGAACATTTAAATACCATAAGAAACATGTGATACTCTATTTTAATTTTCTCTAAAAATGTGATGGCAAGTGTGCCCTAAATGTTGACAATTTCATGGTTAATGTATTATAAGTTACATGAAAATTTACAGTCTTTTATACAAGATAAATAAATCTATGCCCAATATGCAACACCATAGAGCAAGATCTATGCCCAATATTCAACACCATAAAGCAAGATGTTTTCACCAATTCAACAATTGCATCCAAATCTCTTTCAGTGATAGAGTTGTTTTCTCAATAAACTTGTTTTTAGTGCTCTTGAATTGACGAAAGCCACCGTTGTTGCATATAGGAGCATTTATCTCTGATAAGAAGAGTGTGATACTGTGTTATAATTTTATCTACAAATGTGTTGGAGTTGTTTTCTCAATAAAATTGTTTTCTTCTCTTAAGTGATGAAATCCATAGTTGTTTCGTATAGGAGCATTTAGCTCTTATAAGAAAAGTGTGATACTGTGTTATAATTTTCTCTACAAATGTGTTGGAGTTTTTTTAGCAATAAACTTGTTTTTACTGCTCTGAAGTGATGAAATCCACCGTTGTTGCATATAGGAGCATTTAGCTCTTATAAGAAAACTGTGATACTTTGTTATAATTTCCTCTACAAATGTGATGGAAAGCATGCCATGAATGTTGGCAATTTCATGGCTAATGTAATATAAGCTAAATAAAAATTCATTTCTTCTACACAAGGTTAATAAAGTTATGCTGAGTAGCCAACACGACATAACAACAACTTCAATTAGCGATATTGATAAAACAAGAACATGGCAGACACCAAGGAGATCACTGGTAAAGAAAAATGTAACCTTTTGAATAGTTTCAAATATCACGAAGGAAATAATACATAGGTGACTCAATGGAAAGTGGTCAAGATTAAATATGGAGGAACTACACCAAAACAATCTTTGATTTTGAAGGTAGAAAATCACGATCTATTTCTTTATTCATGAGGCATTCATGTTGGCATGATAAGACACGGTATTTCACTTAACTTCAACATATTCCGCATGATTTGTAAGGCTCAAGGAAGCATTATTGCAGTAATATTTCACTGTAGCATGGTCCTTGCTTTTTCTGGATATAATTATTTATTAAATTAATAATTATTTATTTGATTTATTCAAATAAAATAATTTTTTATTTTAAAATTATATATATATATATATATATATATATATATATATATATATATAACATTTACTAAAGTTGTGCCAAGAATTTTTAAAATTCTTTATCTTCAACTACATCTTATCACATTAGTATGTTTTCAATCAAGAAGAGGTGAGCACATGATTCTATTAAAATTTATGAAACAAATTCATTTTTTACAACTTGTATGTTTAAATATGTGATTTTGGAAGTGATGATGGCTTCTTTAGACACTATTAGTATTGTGAAATAACTTTGAGTATATCATTAAGGATTATGAATAGTTCTGTTAAGTTTCATTACTTTTAAAGGAATTTAATATCCTTCCTTCCTCATACATACCACCTAATCCATGAAAAACCGTAACCATCTCTGCAATGATATATGCCAATCATTTCGGTTTTATGTTGATGACAAGTTATTTTATGATTTGTTTAGTAATTATTTCAGTTTTTATGTTTATAATAGTTTACAAGAATTGATATCAATCTAATAAATTGATATTGAAAACCATCTGATGTTTGTGACATGTTTGTAGGTGTTTCCATTCATAAATTGCTTACTCATTTTGTCTCGAGATTGTTAGATAATGGTGAAAGAAGGACACTACTGATCCAAGTGATGCAGAGACTTTTCATGGTCATATCGGAAAACCAGGCATGAAGATGGTTTTAATTTTCAATGAAGTAGTCTTAAAAAGTTCCTAGATCTATTTTAATTACATAACTGCACTGAAAACCAACTGATAGTAGTTACTTCAGTTGTTTTATTTGGACATGTTGCAAGCTAACATTTACTGCTATACAGTTGTGAATCAAATTATTATGTAACAATTGTGCCAAGAATTTTTTAAATTATTGCTTTTCAGCTATATCTTATCAGTTTAGTACATTTTCCATAAAGAAGAGGCTTCAGAGTTTAAGAATTGTATCTTTCTAGTTGATAACTCTTATCATCAATGTCTTTGAAACCTCTAGGATGTGCTTCCATGGAAGAAAAATCTTCCTTTCATTCCTTCATGATCGTTCTGAAACATCTTATTTATTTTAGGCTACTCTTTCCTATGTTAATGCCTTACGGTGTTTCTTTTGCAACATATGATGCAATTGCTAGTTTACATATTATTGAAAATGTTGATCATATGTTCAAGAGATTTTCATTGGTGGCAGACGACTAGAACCAACCTAGATCCATATCACAGGGACCAAATTTCTCCTTGGCGGCAGACTCCTAAAACCAACCTAGATCCATCTCACAAGAATCAAATTTCTCGTTGCACTCAATAAAGAGGTTTTCACCTTGAGAGCTTGATAGATGAATAGTTAAAATGGATCTAGGTTGGTTATACATTAGATATGGAGATTTGTGTTTCACTCAAAAAGATTATTATATTGGAAAATATTAATGCATTTCTAAGAGAATAAAGGGATTTGTGTTTCACTATAAAAAATTATTAGATTGGAAAATATTAATGCATTTATAAAAAAATTCAAGAGATGATCTAAATAATTTGATTTTGTATTATACTTAAAAAAAAAAATCATAGCTTTCATTTCCAAAACCCTTATGAAAACAAACTAATCTAATATATAAGTATCATCCATATACATTGCCATTAGAGTAAAAATATACTTTGAATTTCCCAAAACATTTGTATCTATTTCTATTCATATTGGTTTATGCTTTGTAGATTATATGAATCATATGAAACAACTAGTGTTAATATAAAAGTTAGAATTTTTTTTAAATTATTTTGGTATAATTGAAATAGGTATGGCTGATGCTAAATTACATTAGTTAAATAAAAATTATTTCTTATATTTACATCATGTTTATGTTTGTGAAATATAAAATTATAAAACCAAACATACATTCAATGAAGTCCATGGATTCCATAATTAAGCTTTATAATTAAAACACTTTATAATTAAAACACTTTAAGATATTGATCAGTTAATAATGGGTTGATTTCATAAACAAAATTATTAAATATGAAGTCATATTACAGATGAAAATTTTGAAATAAATAGAATGTTACTGCCATTCCTCATATCTAGTAGATATCTTGAGGCCCTCGATATCTATAATCGTGAAGAGTTTTATACCACCTTCAATTTAGAAAATGTTTTGTTTTAAGACTGAGGGTGTTTTTATTTTTGAAAATATATTATTTTTTTCTACAGCAGAGCTAAACTAGTGACGTAACTTTCTTCTGAGAATAACTGCTTTCAATCGGTCCATTGTCATACCAAAACAATCTATATATAAATATTAAAAAAAAAATTAACAATTGCTGAAATATTTAAAACCTAAGATCGAATGTATGGAAAAAGAATCACTGTTATAGAATTTACTTTAACATAAATTTTAAATTCCAACCTTGACTTCGAATGATGGACTTGTGCATGTTGTTTCCTCCCACTGTCGTCGTCCTATCTTGGATGAAACGAAAAAATGTCGTGCATGATATCATTAAACTATTTGCTGATTAGATTTTTTTATTTCAATAGCTGTAAATATTCTCCTGAAAAGGCTTTTTAAAGCACGGGTATGATAGTATGATAGGTTGATGTGAGATGTGAATTAGATTCTTTGTATGCATTGACAATATGCACATTTACCAGCGAATATAAAAAATTTGAATGGCCACCCTCATGGAGCCAATAGAGCACCTTTATTTTCTTTTTTTAAATTATTAGAGTAAAAACATGGAATTAGTTGAAGAGTAATTGCACAAACTTGCCAATTTGAAAAAGAAAAACAATTAAAATTGAGAATGAAATTGATTCATCAATATAAGGTTGAGAATCAATATATAAAGCAATTAAATTAAGCTTAGTTGTACATGCAATAACTATGGATAGTTAAAGCCAACTGAAGCTAAATGTGCTTTATGTTCTGATAATGTGCATATGCATCACATGCAAGAAGTAATTTAACTAACTAAGCCACATGCATATCGCGTGTAAGCACTTGAGTTAAGTAGCTAAAAACAAGTGCACATTGCATGCAATCTCTAGATTTGAACTAAAGTTAATCTAGGTGCATGTACACCAACACCCCCCCTTAAGCATAACTTAGGTGAGTGTGATGCAAAATGAATGAGTCCCGACAACATAGCCATTTTCGGTACCCATATACAATGCATGAAAAGATGAAAGAGGGAAAACATAGTGGGAAGAAAAACCCCCCTCAAAATATAATGGAAAAGTAGAGAAAAGACAACTGCTAGGTAGTCGTGTCCTTCACCCTAAGATGATCTTGCTTAAATAGAAACTTATGCTCAGTGAAATTCTTGGTGAAGATATCAACAGTCTGCTCAGACATGGAAAATAACAAAAATCAATGATCCCATTTTGGATCTAGAGGAATAAGCTTCATTTTTGGAAGTAGAGCGATCAACTCCCATGTTTGGATCACAGACTGAATTTCCTTATACATGGTTGCATGCCAATATGGATTCCTTGCAACTTCGTCATGCATTTGACAATCAAATTCATGTACCCTATATGCGTGCATAAGAATCAATGCCTCTAGGGATGCATGCATGTGCATGTGTGGCCTTCGAGATGCCTTTGTGGTTGGATACATTTGCATACATGGTGCTATAAATGCCTCCTTAGATGCATGCATGGGCATGCAGGCTCTGTGACTAAGAGTTAATGTGGGGCATCATTAAATTCAAACCGCGTCAAATTTGTGTCAATAGTAGAGGAATCAATGTCCTCTTCTATGATTTTGAAAGTACTGTCTTCATTTTTTAGTAGAGGAATAAATTTCCTCATGTGCAATGTCTTTCTTACTGGATAGATAAAATTCTCATCTGCAACAGGTCCATTAACAATAGAAGAAGCAAAATCTTCTTGCTCAACATTGTCTTGAGAATATTTCTCCACATTTTTGGATTCTTCACCACTTTCATGACTGCTATAATAAGTCAATCTCTTTTCCTCCGAATAGTGTTCTTCTAGATAATTTTCATCACCATATAATCCTTTCAATGTAGTTCAGATTTCATGTGTTGATTCAATAGTTATGATGTCATAAAGAATATCATGAGACACAGATAGACACAATCTTCCATAAGCCATGTTAGATTTGTTAAGCCAATCTCACTTCTCATCCTCTGAGATTGGTTGTGTCTCAATTCCCATGACTATTTGGTACAAGCCTTTGCTCCTAAGATGAAGCAAAATCATTGGCTTCTATTCATGGTAATTGCACGAAGTCAGAATCGTTGAAGATGAGAATTCCATTGTGGCAAAGTCTCTAATATTTGGATCTGCAAATAAAATCTTCGAACAATTTCCAATTCTATGCTCTTCAAATCTGCAAAAACGTTGTTCATGTAACTTCTCCAAACCCTTGTAGCTCCGATACCATGTAAAATTATTAGAGCACAAATATGGATCTAGTTGAAGAATAATTGCACAAACCTGCCAAGTTGAAAAAGAAAAAAAATTAGAATTGATGATGAAATTTATTCATCAATATTAGGTTGAGATTCAATATATAAAGAAATTAAGTTAAGCTTAGTTGTACATGAAATAATTATTTATAGTTAAAGCTAACTGAAGCTAAGTGTGCTTTATGTTCTGCTAATGTGCACATGCACCACATGCAAGCAGTAAATTAACTAACTAATCCATATGCACATCGCGTATAAGCACTCGAGTTAACTAGCTAAAAACAAGTGCACATTGCATGCAATCTCTAAAGTTGAACTAACGCGAATCTAAGTACATGTACATCAACACTTTTGCAATTTCACCAATAATATTCTTCCATTCGATTAGTATTCAAAAATAATATTGTTGGATCATTATCGAGAGTCCCGACCATGAATCATTATCGACAGTTTTCACATGCTGGATTGAATTGCACTGCACAAAACCATATCCATTTAACAATAGGACTCGTTTTCCATAGAATCAATTGCCATCATAAAAAACAGGAAGGCATAACTTCACATCTTATTTGCATAAGGTTGGTGCATGCATTCTCTGTCTGAGATTTGATAAAGGGAAAAGAATGATGAATTTGTTAGTATTCCTGAGAGCATCCATTAGCTAATGGAAGTGAGCATCGTCATAAACATAAACACTGGAGGGCTTCAAATGGAAATTCACGGTCTCATTTTTATTATTTTATTCATCTAAATTAGTATATTTTCAGTTCAACCACATAACAAACAAGCCTCGGAATCAAGTATAACTTTAGTGAAAAATATTCCACTACATAATCGTACAAAATAGTTAAAATCTTCCAACATTTTTTTTGCCTGAAACATTGAAGACACAGACTAGTCAAAAACTTTCCAACCATGGTCGAATGCATAAATGTTTTTGCTTTTGTTTTTAATTAAAAAAGTACTTATCGGAGAAAAATTCATTAATTTCATAATATATATACTTACAAACGTTCCGTTATATTATTTGTAACGTTTTAACCAACACATTTATTCCAATCAAGTCACAATGATGAATAATCTTGCAGATTTAAATCTATTCACTGACTTAGGAAGGATAAACATTGCCTCTTCTACCATAGGTCGGCTTCCTAACCCGAGGACATGACATAAAACACATGCAAACAAACGCCTAGTCATATCATTGAATAAACCAGAATCTACAAAAGATTATGGAATCAAGCTTGCTTACATTTGAAAATAATAGAATAGAATGGCACAGGATCCCAAATAATGAAAATAATAGAATAGAATGGCACAGGATCCCAAATAATGGAGACAACATGTCTGCATATTTTCATTTATTTGTCAAAAACGCATGAAGACATTTCGGACCAACTCCATCACTTAAAACTTTGGGGAGAAAACTTCTCACTTTTTACGGTCTGTACAAATCCACATAGACTGCATTTCTTCGTGCCAATACGATAGAAGGATGGAAAGTGTGAACTGAATAATATGAGATCCTTTCGGAAAAGGCGTCTTAGAGCGCTTAAAAAAATAAAAAAAAATACAATTTTCTTTCAAAATATTTGATTGAATTTCTTTTTCATGGTGACAATGAATTCAGCTATATCAAAAATTTTGAATCACTTACAACTTTGAAATTTGACTACCTTAAAGTTTAACTTCTCTATGGTTCAAATTTGTCCAGGAAATTATAGAAATTATGATGATATTTATAGAAAATTTTGCGGCTTTCAAAAATGGCATTCTACGTGAAGATAAATCTTTGTACACAGATGCATAGCCTAATATTTAAAATTTAGGTAAACGACATTTCAGATTAAAGATGATTCCCTTATATTGGAATTCAACTGTATTCCCAACACCTTTGCGACACTAGAATCTGATGAGATAGAGTTGTACGTTTTAACCTTTCAGTTAGTCGGATATTGACAACGTACACCTTCGTTGCTGGGTTATATTATTGAATCAACCTATGGTGAAGGCCAGGGCATAAAAGGTTAAAGGAATGGATGAAAATAATCAAAGAAAAAGGATAAAAAATATTAGAGAACAATGTTAGATAATGTTCTTGAGGATCCTACCATCCATCATCAAGATATTTGAAAAACGAAGTTATGGTAATAAAATCTATGAAAGTTACGTTGGATACGTGAGACTGTTACATATCTGCATTAAGCTTGAAGAAGACAAAGAACTACTCAAGAAAAACAATAATGTCACGTTACATCCTCACAAAAAATATGCCATACGTTTTCTAAATATTAATTTTTTTTTATAGACCCGAATCTATTCCAATTCAAAGAGGAATAGTCTCATTTAGATTTTATATTAAGGGAAAGGAACGTATGAAGTCCACATGGTTCTGAAATCATTTGCCCATGATAAATGTCCGGGGCCGGATGGATGGCCAGTTGAATTCTTCATCTTCTTTGAATTAATAGGAGTTGAACTTACAGAGATTGTGAAATTGATCCATTCAAAAGGTTATATGTCTGCTAATATGAATTCTACTTTTATTGCTCTGATACGCAAAGCTGCTGATCCTCAATATTTCTCTAATTTTAGGTCAATTGCGCTCTGTAATATTATGTATAAGGTCACCTCAAAGATCATTTCGAGTCGTATTAGGGCTACTTTATCAGAGCACATTTGTATGGAGAAATACTGATTTCTTCAAGGTCGTTCTATACAAGATGCAATTGCCATTGCACAGGAGGTGCTTCATTCTATGCATTTGGATAAGAAGGAGGCTCTTGTTATGAAAGTGGATGTTCACAAGGCTTATGATTCATTAGACTGGTCCTATATTAGACTTGTTTTACTCAAGATTGGGCTGCCAATTTGAATCATCAAATGGGTCATGTCTTGTATTACAACAGTTAGATATGATGTATTGATCAATGGTGTGCCGACTCAATTTTTTGAGGTTGTTAGAGGTCTACCCCAGGGTTGTGCTCTTTCCCCGCAAAAAAGGGATTAATGCCGAGAAAAAGGGATTCCTTCAGGGATTTTCCTTTTCAGATTCTATGTCCACGTCGCATTCTCTCTTTGTCGATGATATATTACTATTTGGCTACCTCATAAGAAATCATTGGTTTTATATACATCTGATACTAATGAGGTTTGAATCTTCTACAGGTTTAGGAATTAACAAAGGAAAATATATTCTATTATATGATAAGGGTGACCTGCAAGAGATCCTTTTCATTGCTGATTTTTTAGGGGTCCACTGTCAGTTGGATTCAGATGACTTTAAATATCTGGGATACAAAATAAAGCCCTGCGGATATAAGATCCGGGATTGGATGTGGATGATTGAGCCGTTCAGGGCTCGTATTTGTAGATGGACATACAAATGGCTATCGTTGGGTGGCTGACTCATGTTGATATAGGCTATATTATCTCAGTTGATGGTCTTGTCAGGTCATATTTTTTATTTGCCAGCCAAGATTGTGCAGTTGATGAACAGTACTATCGCCAATTTCTGTGGGGGGGTTCTAATATGGGGAAGAAATATCACTTGTGCAAATTTGACATTATTTGCAGGCCAAAAGAATAGGATGGGTGGGGTATTTTGAATACTCGGATTTTCAATATAGCCTTGCTTACCAAATCCTTCTGGCGTGCAATCAAGGGGGATAGCATTTGGAGCGCTATCATCAGATGCAAATATACAGATGGCGACGTTCTACATCAACTCAATTGTCAGGAGTTTTCATTCCTGCGAAGCATATCAGCCATTTGGGGTAGTTTTAAAAAAGTGTTGGGATATGTGGCTGGCCAATTGACTTGGTTATTCAGAGATGGTGGGCGTATCCCGCTTGGTTTCAAAAGTATTTTGACCCTCCATCTTCACTCTAGCCCTTCTCCCTGCCTACTGCAACACCTATCTCATAGGGGTTACTTGTTCCTGTCATAGACTATACATTGTTGGTCATTTCACGCTTCGGTTTTCAAAACAGAAAATCAATTGGAGTTGGGTGGGGAAGATGATCATGAATGGGATATTTTTCGTGTTACTATTAGATGTGTTGGTCTATGTCATACATAGGGGGGCGATCAGATCATATGGGATAGGCCTACCAAGAATAACTCTGTCATTGTAAAGGATGTCTATCGAAACATCATTTTATCTGCGCAAGGGGGTCAGTCTTCCAAGATATTTTATCCCTATTGGAGTCGTAGAATTCCCACTAAGATCACCCTCTTTGGCTGGCTGGTTTGGCATGGTAAGATACTAACTTGGGATAATCTCAATAGGAGGGGGATTCATGGCCCTAATCGATGTGCTTTATGTTGCATGGATGAAGAAAGCATTGTCCATTTATTTTTCCTATGTCCAGTTGTTAAGAGACTGTGGAGACTATTCAGTCCATTATTTATGGACCCTACTTGGAATGCCCTTGATTTCATGTCTGTTGTTAAGGATTGGGACAAGCTTAATGGCAAATTTAAGTCTCTCCCCTTTTTCCTCATTTGGGAGGTGTGTATGGGAAGGAATTTTTTGATCTTTGAAAGCAGGCCATTTGAGATTCATCGTATTTTTTCGGCGGTCATGAATTGGATTGAGGAGCAGCCTCTTCCTAATCATATGGTAGTTGATGGCTCCATCCGAAACAGACCTCATGAAATTGCCATCCCTGCCATTTTCTTTGATGGGGATTCCACTGAAGGCATCACGGGATGTGGTGTTTGGATTAAGTTATCACAGAGGGAAAGGATCCACATTTTATGGAATGGTGGACCATGATCCAATAATAAGGCTGAAATCATGGCTCTCTCGGGAGGTCTCCTTGCTACCTCAAATCTTCAATTGCATAATGTAAGCATTTATGGTGATTCCATGCTGGTTATTGGTTGGATTACAAATAGATTTGATATGATGAATCCGGGGTTACTGGGCTGGAGACAAAGAACTCATAGATTATGGTAGAATTTGAATTTTCCACCTATCAATCATATTTAGAGAGAAAATAATACGCGGTCAGATGGGCTATCAAAAAAATGTATTAGTGCAGAGTTTGGGTTTATGCATGTGCTTCAGTTCAGATATGGTTTGAAGATATGGAACACGACTATACCAATTCCATGACTGTGTGGCACGGGTTTTCAAGACTATCAGCTGTTACTTATTTCTTTTATATTCATTTTTGGTTTTGCATTACTCTCCTATTATCAGCCATATCATTTTGAACTAGTAGTATCACTATTATATCAAGGATTTAGGTGATGGTTCAGTTTTTCAATGGATATGATCTTTGTAGACATATGATTCCAGTTTCTATTTTCCATCTACAAGTGAGACTGTTTCTATTCATACTACAAGCGAGCCTGACATTATTTGTGTCAAGGGAGCCTAATTATACAAGAAATGTCTACAAGCGAGCATGTTTCTATTCATACTACAAGCAAGATGGACAATATTTGCATCAAGCGAGCCTAATTATACAGGAAATGCCTACAAGCGAGCATGTACTATTCACACTACAAGTGAGCCCAACCTTATTTGCATCAAGTGAGCCTAATTACAAAGGGAATGTCTACAGTTTCCATCGTGGCACTGGTCTTACACCTCTATAATATCCTACCCAATATTTCATATGTCTTTTCAAATGCCCTATATGTTCAATTCAATTATGTCTATGATACTATATGGTATTTTTTGTATTATCTCACAGGGATGCACAACAGCAAATCAGGTTGGGATTAGATAATCCTACTCGTAATTTTTATCACCACGAACTGTGAATTTCTTTTCTTACTTAGAAGGGCATTTTATGTATGTGGTTGGGGATTTTGTGTTTCTCGTTGGTTTACTCTTTCAACTGAGAATGCAATTGGGATTATGTACTGTCATATTTAATATATACAACATTTTTTTCCTTCTAAAAAAAAACATTATTAGGATGCTGATTGTGATTAAAATATTTTCAAGCTCGTTTTAAATCAACATTTTATTTGGAATGATTTAGAATCATTTCAATATGAGATGAATTAAAAGATTAATTAAATTTGTATTTTGATTAATTTTTTGAAATTTATATTTAATATTAATATATCATAGAGAATTTAAGATATTATAATTTTCTTGGAAAATGATAATGCTAAAATGTAATGTTAATAGATATATTTTTGTGTTTAAAAATTTCACTGGGTCATCTCTTTATAATATTATAATTTCATTTTCTCCTTTAACTACAATTTCCAATTAAAGTGCTCTCATTTATGACTGACATTACTAAATTTAATATTACTTTTTTATCTTGATTTTATCAAACTGTCTTTTCCTTTATTTCCCAATGGGCTAAGATGAAGTTGGTTTTGTCTAGATTTTGAAAACTTTTAGGAGGCCTCTTGTATACCATTCTCTTCAACCTCTTACTATACATTAGGTACATAGTCATAGCTATGCCTTCCATATTGTATACGTTTTCTTTATGAGGATGATAATATATGGTATTTTTTATTAATTTTTATATTATGGATCATAAATTCTTTTTGTATATGTTCTATCTTTCTGGACAAATCAATGAAAATATACAATTTTTTCCATGTCCATAAGAATAATAACCTATGTGTCCATACTGGATGTCCAGGTGGGTGGTACAGTAAATGACTATGCTTCATAAAGGGTAAGGGAATTTAGATACTCTATCCTTCCACCAAAGCTATAAAAAGTGAGACTTGTACATTATAGTTTCAAAAAATTAGCACCATGTGATTAAGAATAAGTTACAAACCTAAGTAATAGGAGTGTACACAAGGGCCATGGTAATTAAAGTGATTCTTTGTACTATTTTTATTTAAAATAGTTTTATCTAAAACAGTAATTTGTATTTGTATTTTTTTAAATGAATATTGTTAAATGTGTTGTACTATTTTTATTTAAAATAGTAATTTGTATTTGTATTTTTTTAAATAAATATTGTTAAATGTGTAATTGAGTAAAATGTGATAAATTTATATTCTAAATTTTAAGATATTTATTTGAAAAATTCAAAGTATGGTGATTTATGTTTTATTAAGCTTTACTCTAGATGTGCAGAGAATGAATCTATCTCATGTCCCAAACAAGATTCTTCTTTTTCTTCTTATTCGAGCTTTCACCTTGACACTCCTCCTTTCCTCCTCCTCCATAATTGTAAACTATGAGGAACAAGGTAGTTGTTGCATATAGGAACATTTAGATATGATAAGAAAAGTATGCTACTCTATTTTAATTTTCTCTACAAATGTGATGGTGAGTGTGCCCTAAATGTTGACAATTTCTTGTTTAATGTAGTATAAGCTACATGAAAATTTACAGTCTTGTATAAAATATCAAGAAATATATGCCCAATATCCAACACCAAAGAGAAAAACGTGTTCACCAATTCAACAATTGCTTCCAAATCTCTCTCAGTGGTAGAGTTGTTTTCGTTGTTTTCTCAATAAAATTGTTTTTACTACTCTTGAACTTATGAAAGCCATCGTTGTTGCATATAGGAGCATTTAGCTATGATAAGAAAAGTGTGATACCATGTTATAATTTTCTCTACAAATGTGTTGCATTTTTTTTTTCAATAAAAAAAAAATTACTGTTGTTTTATAAAAAAAATATTTTTCTATTCAAAACAAAACTTACAAAAGAAAAAAAACAATCAATCCTTACTATAGATTATAGTTTTACGAAATTGACATTATGTGATTAAAAATAGAGTAAGTTTAGACAACCCTAAGGGTTTTTTGTACAGTTTTTATTATAACCTTTCCATTCATCCAATATATATAGTACAATCTTATGAAGAAAGAGTATGTTCAAGTTTATAACATAATCCACAACCAGAGAAAATGACTTGGGATTTCACAATTTATTAGTTTTTAGCTTGATCCATAATGAAATAAAATGCTTAGGGATATCACAAGTTCGCACAATGATGTATTGATCATCTCAGTTGAAATGGATCCTGTTAGATGCATAGTGTCCAGAGACAGAAAAATTAAAAATAGATATATGTTATGGCATCCATACTATCTACGACCCATCCAAATTTTCCATATTATACAACAATTTCTAACAATAAACGCTCAATTTACACTCCAATTTTTTAAACTCCCAACCATGTTGGGAGATCATAGTGTAAAATCAAATCTTCCTGTGGTTTTTTAAAGGGTTCATAAATAAAACATACAATGAGAAAGTGAATATTGTGTTAAATAATAATTGATTTTTGAATAATTGTGACAAACAAAACATCACATTAGCTCATAGAATATGTCTAATGCTATAAGGATCTCATATGATAACAAAGCTTTGACTCATGATAACTCGGTGACAACCAAAACTAAGTTGTAACCACAAGAAAAAAATCACAACAACTCACACAATATATCCAAGGTTGCAATGAACCCCATACATAATGATGGACCTCATGGGAATTTTAGTGCACATAGAACACCACCCTAAAAATTATATAATATTGATCAATTTAGAATAACCTAAGATGTCTAGATTGGATGTAGACGTGGGTGGTACAGTAATTGAGGATGCTTCTTAAAGGGTAAGGGAATTTAGATACTCTATCCTTCCACCAAAGCTATACAAAGTGATAGTTGTAGATTATAGTTTTAAAAAATTGACACTATGTGATTAATAATAACTTACAAATATAAGTAATAAGAGGAATCTACACGAGGGCATTGGTAATTAATGTGATTCTTCGTACTATTTTTATTTAAAATAATGATTTGTATTTGTATTTTTTAAATGAATATTTTTAAATGTGTTGTACTATTTTGATTTAAAATAGTAATTTGTATTTGTATTTTTTTAAATGAATATTGTTAAATTTGTAATTAAGTAAAATGTATTAAATTGATATTCTAATTTTTAAGATATTTATTTAAAATATTCAAAGTATGGTGGGTTTTTTTTTATTAAGCTTTACTCTAGATGTGCAGAAAATGAATCTATCTTAAGATCCAAACAATATTCTTCTTTCTATTGTTATTCTAGCTTGCACCTTGACACTCCTCCTATCCTCCTCCTTGCACAAATTTAAACTATGAGGCACAAGGTAGATGTTGCATATAGGAACATTTAAATATGATAAGAAACATGTGATACTCTATTTTAATTTTCTCTAAAAATGTGATGGCAAGTGTGCCCTAAATGTTGACAATTTCATGGTTAATGCATTATAATTTACATGAAAATTTATAGTCTTTTATAAAAGATCAAGAAATCTATGCCCAATATCCAACACCATAGAGCAAGAAGTTTTCACCAATTCAACAATTGCATCCAAATCTCTCTTAGTGATAGAGTTTCTTTCTCATAAACTTGTTTTTACTGCTCTTGAATTGATGAAAGCCACCGTTGTTGCATATAGGATCATTTATCTCTGATAAGAAGAGTGTGATACTGTGTTATAATTTTATCTACAAATGTGTTGGAGTTGTTTTCTCAATAAAATTGTTTTTTTGCTCTTAAGTGATGAAATCCATAGTTGTTTTGTATAGGAGCATTTAGCTCTTATAAGAAAAGTGTAATACTGTGTGATAATTTTCTCTACAAATGTGTTGGAGATTTTTTAGCAATAAACTTGTTTTTACTGCTCTTAAGTGATGAAATCTACCGTTGTTTCATATAGGAGCATTTAGCTTTGATAAGAAAAGTGTGATACTTTGTTATAATTTCCTCTAAAAATGTGATGGAAAGCATGCCATGAATGTTGGAAATTTCATGGTTAATGTAATATAAGCTAAATAAAAATTCATTTCTTTTACACAAGGTTAAGAAAGTTATGTTGAGTAGCCAACACGACATAACAACAACTTCAATTAGCGATACTGATAAAACAAGAACATGGTAGACACTGAGGAGATCATTGGTAAAGAAAAATTTAACCTTTTGAATAGTTTCAAATATCACGAAGGAAATAATACATAGGTGACTCAATGGAAATTGGTCAAGATTAAATATGGAGGAACTACACCAAAACAATCTTTGATTTTGAAGGTAGAAAATCACGATCTATTTCTTTATTCATGAGGCATTCATGTTGGCATGATAATACAATGTATTTCACTTAACTTGAACATATGCCTCATGATTTGTAAGGCTCAAGGAAGCATTATTGTAGTAATATTTCACTGTAACATGGTCCTTGTCTTTTCTTGATATAATTTTTTGTTAAATTAATAATTATTTATTTGATGTATTCAAATAAATTAACTTTTTATTTTAAAATTATATATATATATATATATATATATATATATATATATATATATATATATATATATATATATATATATATATATATATCGAATAATATAACATTTACTAAAGTTGTGCCAAGAATTTTAAAATTCTTTATCTTCAACTACATCTTATCACTTTTGTATGTTTTCAATCTGACGAAGGTCTAACCTTTGGTTGTGATGTTTCTGTTCAACCACGTGGCGTTGTTAATAATATGAATAAACAAACACCAAAACTTTGATGTGATACCTGTGATTTCGTTTGACCATATAAACCCTCCGGACTATGGTTTCAACAATGGGTATTATGACTGTGCTTTACACATCACCCTTCGTATTAAACTCGGATTGTATGTTGGTTTAATGGTTTTATGTGCTGATTCAATGTCGCTTTTAATATGCCATCGGTCACGTCCTTGGCGGATTTACTGTGCACCGAGCTTTGTGCTATGCTCTTTCAATGGTGAACAATGGTTTCATTGTGGTTGTTTTCGTCGAACGAGGGTTCGAGAAGAGAGGTTTTCCTCGGCCCTTTGATGGCCTCTAGTTCTTGCGAATACTCTCACAAATCTGCGCGTTCTCTCTGTGGGTAACCTCTGTGGGTTACTGAGCCTTCTCCAATTTCTTTAATGGCGCTAACTGTCGGGCTGTTGTGGGCTATTTCCTGGTAACTTGCTGTGGGTAAATCTTTAATCTCTGTCAATTTTTGGTTGGTTTGCAAACAGGTTAACCTTCTTCCTCCATTCGTTTCATGTTGTATGTCATTGTGTTATTGAACCCATTTGCAGGTGCGACAGGGTGAAAACACCAAGGGTTCTTCCGGCATCCGAAGTAGCAACAGGTAACTTACTCCTTCTGATTTCACTTCGCGCCACTGTTTTTCTTAACCCTAACCCCTCGGCTCCTTCGTGTGCCAGTGATGGCTGCTCCGGTGGAAACCCTGTTGATTCGCCTCTGCTCCAACCCAAAACCCTGGTAAGGTTCTGCTCTGACTGCGTTACGCTTCTTTGTTTTCTTGTAGGCTTAAATGAATGTTTATTTTTGGACCACACTCTAACTCAAATTCTGGTGGTCGTTTCCCATGTGTAGGTTTCTCCTGGCGAAACCTCGGTTCGTTCACTCGGTGGTTCAAACCCTCCGGTAGGGTCTCTCCTTTCGAACCTCGTGGTTAACTGTTCTCAAGACTTGTTTCTTTTTCTGGGTTTTCTGCTCCGTAACCAAACTCTGTTGGTGGCAAGTTTTCTGGGTGTACTCTTCTGTCGGTCTGGAAACGCTGTATCTATGCGTTTGTTCGTGACTGTGGCAACTTCTAGTTTCAAACCCTTGCTAAGGTTGTATGGCTGTTTTTCCTTTTATGACTGAAGCGATAATTTTTCGGGTTTCAAACCCTTATCTAGACTATGTTGGCTCGCTAGACTATTAGACTGAGTCGGAATTTTGTTGAACTTATTTTAAGGACGACTGGTATATGAAAATAAGATGAATATCTGTAAAGTTTCTTGAATTAAATTCTTCAGTGTTTGAATGTATAAATCTCATCTGTTTCGCTATAGGTTGCTCCTCCTTTTGTTTGTCTTGACGAACAGAGATATTGTTTGCTCCTTGTGACTGCGCCTGTGTCACTTCTGTTCCTGTGTCCTGTTAATGCATGATGTAAAAGACACAGCTATTTGCTTTCCTCACACACAGCACGTGTCTACTCAATTTCAAGTCTAGAAATTTATTTCATTTGTATAAAAACACATTCTATGATTACAAATCATTTGACAGGAAATAAAATACTTCTGAGTTTGAAATGCACATTCATGTATTGCACTTCTGGCAAATTACAATACTGGTTGCAGAGTATATTGTTTTTCTATATTCTCTCCTCCCCTTGTAAACAACTCCGAACCCCTACCTATCATTTCTTTTCATTTTTATAACAGTAGGCACAAAACCATTTTTCAGTTTTACGGTTACCCTGTCAACCAAACTTAACCTACCCAATGTATTTTGTTTAAAAGAAAACCGTCTCTAACTAATTAAAGAAAAAAATTTTATGTTCCTAGTCTTGCAGTTTCTATCGAAATGTTAAACTAAACTAATAAATAACAGAAATAAACACAGGCTTAACAACCTGTCCATAAACTTGTAAATAAAAAAAATCAACTGAGACGGTCAACCATCTCCTGTCTCCTCGGAGCTGGATGCTCCTGCATCAGGCTCCCGGGGTGGCAAAAATTCATGGCTCCGCTCCATGAGATCATCGACTGAGTAGCCTGCCTTCTATATTTGCGCCGCGTCGAGCCAAGAACTATCCTCAATTGGACGGTTCTTCCACTTGACTAAGTATTGCAGATATTCCTTCCTACGTGTGCGTTTGGCTACCTGTGTGTCGAGAATACTCTCGATCTCAGGGGGCTGTGCCATAGGCATCTGTCTCATCCAAGAATCCTCATCAAACTGGTGTCCCGCGTTGGCCTTCCTGTTGCGTTATCTTCAGGGTCAGTAACATAAGGAAATAGATCTGCCACGTTAAAAATGGGTGAAATCCCTATCCCTGGCGGCAACTGCAACTCATATGCGTTTGCAGAAAACTTGCGAATAATTTTGCAAGGGCCAATTTTCTTGAATTTCAGCTTGTTATATTCCCGTTTCGGAAATCGTTCCTTGCGCAGGTGTGCAAGGACTTCGTCCCCCACATTAAACTTCCCGTCTTTTCAAATCTGCCCTCTGCTTATATTTCTGACTGCTGTCCTGCAACTTCAATTTCACTTGCTCATGTAAGTCGCTCATTGCTTGGGCAAAATCTTCCCCATCTGCACTTCGTTTTTCAAGTTTTCCCAAGTCTCGTAGTTCATGCACTCCGCGAGGATTCATGCCATACAATATTTGGAAAGGACTGTCACCTGTGCTGCGATTCGGCGAATCGTTATATGCGAACTCCGCCTGAGCAAGCACACGGTCCCACATCCGCGAATTTTCTCCTATTAAACTCCGCAACAGATTTCCCAGACTCCTGTTCACCACTTCAGTTTGCCTGTCAGTCTGAGGGTGGTAAGCAGAGATGAACTGTAACTGAGTATCCAACTTTTTCCACAGGGTTCGCCAAAAATGCCCGGTGAACTTCACATCCCTGTTGGAAACGATGGATCTTGGTAGACCATGCAGTCTAACGATCTCTGTGAAAAACAAGTGAGCTACGTGAGTAGCATCGCTGGTCTTCCTGCAAGGTATAAAATGTGCCATCTTTGAAAAACGATCCACTACCACCATTACTGAATCGAAACCTCACTGTGTCTTAGGCAAACCCAAGACAAAGTCCAGGCTGACTGAGTCCCATGGTCTGCTCAGAATGGGTAGTGGCATATAAAGCCCTGCATTTTGACTGTGACCCTTCGCCAATTGACACGTTTTGCACCTGCTCACATATCTCTGTACATCTCGTCGCAACCTTGGCCAAAAATAAAAGTTTTCAACCTGTGAAAATTTTTTTTCTATATCGAAATGTCCGGCTAGACCTCCACTATGCTTCTCCCGAATAATGTTCTCCCGCATTGAACAGTCGGGAATGCACAACTGTCCTCCCTTGAACAACAATCCCTCCTGTAAATTATAGTCCAACCAGGGACTACTATTTCTTAACAGAGGGTTTTGGTAGGCCTCATAGGCCTCCTTAAAATCGACATCTGTCTGATACAGATCCCTCAGGTGTTCAAAACCCAGCACCTGCATTGTACTTTCCTATAAAAGTAAGCTCCTCCTACTCAAAGCATCTGCCACCTTGTTGGCTTGCCCGCTGATATGTTTCAACACAAAAGTAAAAATCTGCAAATACTCAACCCATTCTGCATGTTTCTGGTTCAGTTTATGCTGCTGCATGATGTACTGTAACGCAGAATTATCTGAAAACAAAATGAACTCATTACCCAATAGGTAATGTCTCCAATGCTTTAACGCTTGAACAACTGCGTAAAATTCCTTGTCATAAGTTGAGTACTTCTGTCTGCTCTCATTCATTTTTTCGCTGAAATATGAAACTGGTCTGTCTTCCTGACTAAGTACTGCCCCAATGGCTGTACCACTGGCATCACAACGAACTTGGAAAAGTTTGTTGAATTCAGGCAGCCTTAATATCGACCTTTCTGTGATCTTTCCCTTTAAAGTCTGAAAACTCTTCTCCTCTGCCTCTGTCCAGTGAAAAGGCTGATTTTCCTTCTTGATCGTATCCAACATAGGTGCGCAAATTCCACTGAAATTCCTGATGAATTTCCTGTAAAAACTTGCTAGTCCGTGAAAACTTTGGACTTCAAATAAACTCTTTGGGGATGGCTAGCTAACTATGGTTGCATTTTTTTCCGGATCCATCTTCAGCTCGTTTTCTGCTATTACAAACCCCAAATATATTAACTCCTGCTGAAAGAAGGTACACTTCTTCAGATTAATCAGCAGCTTGTTTTGTTGCAGCTTCCTCATCACACTTCAAACATGTCTGAAATGTTCTTCTCTGGTTTTGCTGAAAATCAGTATATCATCTAAATAAAAAATTATAAACTTCCCAATGAATTATTTCAGCACTTCATTCATTAGGTGCATAAAAGTACTGGGGGCATTACTTAGCCCAAATGGCAATACCAGCCACTCGTACAGCCCTTCATTCGTCTTGAAAGTTGTTTTCCACTCGTCTCCCTCCCGAATCCGAATCTCGTGGTATCCACTTTTCAAATCAATTTTTGAAAAATAAGCTGCCCCGCTCAAATAGTCCATCATATCATCCATTCTGGGTAATGGAAACCTGTACCGAATAGTAATTTTATTAATGGCCCTTGAATCTGTACACATCCACCATTCGCCTCCCTTCTTTGGAGCTAAAACTGTTGGGACTGCACAGGGGCTCACGCTCTCTCTAATCAGCCCTTTATCCAGTAACTCATGTACCTATTTCCTAATCTCCTCGTGGTCCTTGGGACTCATGTGATAGGCTGCTTTATTTGGCAAACTAGCTCCTGGTATAAAGTCAATACAGTGACTGATACCTCTCTTGGGGGGCAGTTCATCTGGAAGATCATCCACTATGATGTCTCCGAATTCCTGCAACACATCCTGGATATCCTCGGGTAAGTCTGAAATATTTGTGTGCAGTACCACTGTCCTTGGTCTCCGCACAACAGCAAAATTCACATCATTATCTTCAATCTGTTTCAAGAATTCTTTTCCCCCCATCAGCAGTGCTTTTACTCCACTAGCTTCTGCTGTACCTTCCTCTTTGATGGGTACAAGTGTGTTCTTGACTCCATCTTTAACAAACTTGTAACAGTTCATTCTTCCATCATGAACGACCTTCCTGTCAAACTTCCAGGGCCTCCCTAATAGTATGTGACAGACATCCATTGGCATGACATCGCAGACAATCTTGTCTTTATATCTGCCTATCTGGAACTCCACCTCGCACTGTTCATCAACTAACAGTTGATGTCCTTTCTGCAGCCATGACACCTTGTATGGAGTGGGATGTTTCAGCTTCTTTAACCCCAATTTCTCTACCATTTCCATAGCCACCAAATTGTCAGTGCTCCCGCTGTCAATAATCAGTTTGCAACACTTTCCCTGTGATTTGCAAACTGTCCGGAACAAAGCTTTCCTTTGATCTGGGTCCATAATCTCCTTTGCTGGTTTTAACAACACCTTGTTCAACACCAAGGCTTCCCCTGTCTCTGGTGCATTTTCCACTTCCTGAGGTGGTGCTTCCGCTTCCTCAGGCTGACCAACATAAGCTCCTCTCCCACCTGATGGTTCGCCTTCAGGACATTCATACGATTTGTGCCCCCACTTGTGGCACCTGTAGCACTAGACAGTTCCTCTGCCCCGACCATTTCCTCTCCCTCGCTGGGCTGGTCGTCCTCCTCTAGTGCTACTGTCCTTTTCTGCTGTTCCTGCAGTTTTGGAACTGTTGCTCTCCTCATTAGACCTGTTCCTCTGCCTTTACCGAAAGCTTTCCCCTTTCCTCTGCCAGATCCACCTCCCCTTCTGGCATTTTGCTTCCTTTTTATTTTCTCCTCTTCCTTCAAAGCAAACTGGTATGCTTCATCCAAAGTTCTGGGTGAGAGGATGCCAATTTCATCTAGTATTTCCCCTCTCAGTCCATTCACGAATCTAGCTGTTTTCTCTGGGGTATCCTCCATGTACCCTGCCCTCAAATTCAACTTATAGAATTCCTCGGTATATTCCTTGACTGTCATTCCCTGCTGTCTTAAGTTCTGTACTTGCCTGTACAGCATGATCTCATAGTCCTTAGGCAGAAACTTCTCTTTCAGTTTTGCCTCCATTCTGGCCCACTTCCTTATAGGCTGTTTACGTAGCCTTTTCCTTTCTGCCTGAATGCTGTCCCACCATAAGGACGCATGTCCTTTCAACTTGGTGGCAGCGAATTTCACCTGCTTGTCTTCACTAGTTTCTTCAAACTCAAAGTATTTGTTGACTTCACTCAGCCAATCTAATAACACCTCTGCTGACAGACTTCCGTCATAAGTGGAAAGCTCATGCTTTGGCTTATGACTAGATAGCAAAACTGACTTCAACAACCTGAGTTCAGGTGTCACCCCTTCGAACTCATCTTCAGGTTCTACCGCATCTTCATCACTATCATCTGCTAGGTTTCTCCTTCCCCCAGCTTCCACTGCTGCCAATATTTGATTCAAAATCCGTATCTCTTCTCGCAGCCCTTCTTCTGCTACTCTTCGGACTGCTCTCCCTCTACCTCTTCCTCTTCTGCCAACCTCCATTTTCCTGTTCTGTACAAACCCTTTGCTTTGATACTAAAATGACGAAGGTCTAACCTTCGGTTGTGATGTTTCTGTTCAACCACGTGGCGTTGTTAATAATATGAATAAACAAACACCAAAACTTTGATGTGATACCTGTGATTTCGTTTGACCATATAAACCCTCCGGACTATGGTTTCAAAAATGGGTATTATGACTGTGCTTTACACGTCACCCTTCGTATTAAACTCGGATTGTATGTTGGTTTAATGGTTTTATGTGCTGATTCAATGTCGCTTTTAATATGCCATCGGTCACGTCCTTGGTGCATTTATTGTGCACCGAGCTTTGTGCTATGCTCTTTCAATGGTGAAAAATGGTTTCATTGTGGTTGTTTTCGTCGAACGAGGGTTCGAGAAGAGAGGTTTTCCTTGGCCCTTTGATGGCCTCTGGTTCTTGCGAATACTCTCACAAATCTGTGCGTTCTCTCTGTGGGTAACCTCTGTGGGTTACTGAGCCTTCTCCAATTTCTTTAATGGCGCTAATTGTCAGGCTGTTGTGGGCTATTTCTTGGTAACTTGCTGTCGGTAACTCTTTAATCTCTGTCAGTTATTGGTTGGTTTGCAAACAGGTTAACCTTCTTCCTCCGTTTGTTTCCTATTGTATGTCATTGTGTTATTGAACCCATTTGCAGGTGCGACAGGGTGAAAACACCAAGGGTTCTTCCGGCATCCGAAGGAGCAATAGGTAACTTACTCCTTCTGATTTCACTTCGCGCCACTGTTATTCTTAACCCTAACCCCTCGGCTCCTTCGTGTGCCAGTGATGGCTGCTCCGGTGGAAACCCTGTCGATTCGCCTCTGCTCCAACCCAAAACCCTGGTAAGGTTCTGCTCTGACTGTGTTATGCTTCTTTGTTTTCCTGTAGGCTTAAATGAATGTTTATTTTTGGACCACGCTCTAACTCAAATTCTGGTGGTCGTTTCCCATGTGCAGGTTTCTCCTGGCGAAACCTCGGTTCGTTCACTCGACGCTTCAAACCCTCCGGTAGGGTCTCTCCTTTTGAACCTCGTGGTTAACTGTTCTCAAGACTTGTTTCTTTTTCTGGGTTTTCTGCTCCGTAACCAAACTCTGTTGGTGGCAAGTTTTCTGGGTGTACTCTTCTGTCGGTCTGGAAATGCTGTATCTATGCGTTCGTTTGTGACTGTGGCAACTTCTAGTTTCAAACCCTTGCTAGGGTTGTATGGTTGTTTTTCCTTTTATGACTGAAGCGATAATTTTTCGAGTTTCAAACCCTTATCTAGACTGTGTTGGCTCGCTAGACTATTAGACTGAGTCGGAATTTTGTTGAACTTATTTTAAGGACGACTGGTATATGAAAATAAGATGAATATCTGTAATTTTTCTTGAATTAAATGCTTCAGTGTTTGAATGTATAAATCTCACCTGTTTCGTTGTAGGTTGCTCCTCCTTTTTTTTGTCTTGACGAATAGAGATATTGTTTGCTCCTTGTGACTGCGCCCGTGTCACTTCTGTTCCTGTGTCCTGTTAATGCATGATGTAAAAGACACAGCTATTTTCTTTCCTCACACACAGCACGTATCTACTCAATTTCAAGTCTAGAAATTTATTTCATTTGTATAAAAACACATTCTGTGATTCCAAATCATTTGACAGGAAATAAAATACTTCTGAGTTTGAAATGCACATTCATGTATTGCACTTCTGGCAAATTACAATACTGGTTGCAGAGTATATCGTTTTTCTATATTCTCTCCTCCCCTTGTAAACAACTCCGAACCCCTACCTATCATTTCTTTTCATTTTTATAACAGTAGGCACAAAACTGTTTTTCAGTTTTACGGTTACCCTGTCAACCGAACTTAACCTACCCAATGTATTTTGTTTAAAAGAAAACCATCTCTAACTAATTAAAGAAAAACAGTTTATGTTCCTATTCTTGCAGTTTCTATCCAACTGTTAAACTAAACTAATAAATAACAGAAATAAACACAGGCTTAACAACCTGTCCATAAACTTGTAAATAAAAACAATCAACTGAGACGGTCAACCATCTCCTGTCTCCTCGGAGCTGGATGCTCCTGCATCACAATCAAGAAGAGGTGAGCACATGATTCTATTAAAATTTATGAAACAAATTCATTTTTTACAACTTATATGTTTAAATATGTGATTTTGGAAGTGATGATGGCTTCTTTATACACTTTATTAGTATTGTGAAATAACTTTGAGTATATCATTAAGGACTATGGATAGACACTTGATTAGTATTGTGAAAGAACTTTGAGTATATAATTAAGGACTATGAATAGTTCCTGTAGAAGTTTCATTACTTTTAAAGGAATTTAATATCCTTCCTTCCTCATACATACCACCTAATCCATGAAAAACCGTAACCATCTCTGCAATGATATATGCCAATCATTTCGGTTTTATGTTGATGACAAGTTATTTTATGATTTGTTTAGTAATTATTTCAGTTTTTATGTTTATAATAGTTTACAAGAATTGATATCAATCTAATAAATTGATATTGAAAACCATCTGATGTTTGTGACATGTTTGTAGGTGTTTCCATTCATAAATTGCTTACTCATTTTGTCTCGAGATTGTTAGATAATGGTGAAAGAAGGACACTACTGATCCAAGTGATGCAGAGACTTTTCATGGTCATATCGGAAAACCAGGCATGAAGATGGTTTTAATTTTCAATGAAGTAGTCTTAAAAAGTTCCTAGATCTATTTTAATTACATAACTGCACTGAAAACCAACTGATAGTAGTTACTTCAGTTGTTTTATTTGGACATGTTGCAAGCTAACATTTACTGCTATACAGTTGTGAATCAAATTATTATGTAACAATTGTGCCAAGAATTTTTTAAATTATTGCTTTTCAGCTATATCTTATCAGTTTAGTACATTTTCCATAAAGAAGAGGCTTCAGAGTTTAAGAATTGTATCTTTCTAGTTGATAACTCTTATCATCAATGTCTTTGAAACCTCTAGGATGTGCTTCCATGGAAGAAAAATCTTCCTTTCATTCCTTCATGATCGTTCTGAAACATCTTATTTATTTTAGGCTACTCTTTCCTATGTTAATGCATTACGGTGTTTCTTTTGCCACATATGGTGCAATTGCTAGTTTACATGTTATTGAAAAAGTTGATCATATGTTCGAGAGATTTTCATTGGTGGTAGACGACTAGAACCAACCTAGATCCATATCACAGGGACCAAATTTTTCCTTGGCGGCAGACTCCTAAAACCAACCTAGATCCATCTCACAAGAATCAAATTTCTCGTTGCACTCAATAAAGAGGTTTTCACCTTGAGAGCTTGATAGATGAATAGTTAAAATGGATCTAGGTTGGTTATACATTAGATATGGAGATTTGTGTTTCACTCAAAAAGATTATTATATTGGAAAATATTAATGCATTTCTAAGAGAATAAAGGGATTTGTGTTTCACTATAAAAAATTATTAGATTGGAAAATATTAATGCATTTATAAAAAAATTCAAGAGATGATCTAAATAATTTGATTTTGTATTATACTTAAAAAAAAAAATCATAGCTTTCATTTCCAAAACCCTTATGAAAACAAACTAATCTAATATATAAGTATCATCCATATACATTGCCATTAGAGTAAAAATATACTTTGAATTTCCCAAAACATTTGTATCTATTTCTATTCATATTGGTTTATGCTTTGTAGATTATATGAATCATATGAAACAACTAGTGTTAATATAAAAGTTAGAATTTTTTTTAAATTATTTTGGTATAATTGAAATAGGTATGGCTGATGCTAAATTACATTAGTTAAATAAAAATTATTTCTTATATTTACATCATGTTTATGTTTGTGAAATATAAAATTATAAAACCAAACATACATTCAATGAAGTCCATGGATTCCATAATTAAGCTTTATAATTAAAACACTTTATAATTAAAACACTTTAAGATATTGATCAGTTAATAATGGGTTGATTTCATAAACAAAATTATTAAATATGAAGTCATATTACAGATGAAAATTTTGAAATAAATAGAATGTTACTGCCATTCCTCATATCTAGTAGATATCTTGAGGCCCTCGATATCTATAATCGTGAAGAGTTTTATACCACCTTCAATTTAGAAAATGTTTTGTTTTAAGACTGAGGGTGTTTTTATTTTTGAAAATATATTATTTTTTTCTACAGCAGAGCTAAACTAGTGACGTAACTTTCTTCTGAGAATAACTGCTTTCAATCGGTCCATTGTCATACCAAAACAATCTATATATAAATATTAAAAAAAAAATTAACAATTGCTGAAATATTTAAAACCTAAGATCGAATGTATGGAAAAAGAATCACTGTTATAGAATTTACTTTAACATAAATTTTAAATTCCAACCTTGACTTCGAATGATGGACTTGTGCATGTTGTTTCCTCCCACTGTCGTCGTCCTATCTTGGATGAAACGAAAAAATGTCGTGCATGATATCATTAAACTATTTGCTGATTAGATTTTTTTATTTCAATAGCTGTAAATATTCTCCTGAAAAGGCTTTTTAAAGCACGGGTATGATAGTATGATAGGTTGATGTGAGATGTGAATTAGATTCTTTGTATGCATTGACAATATGCACATTTACCAGCGAATATAAAAAATTTGAATGGCCACCCTCATGGAGCCAATAGAGCACCTTTATTTTCTTTTTTTAAATTATTAGAGTAAAAACATGGAATTAGTTGAAGAGTAATTGCACAAACTTGCCAATTTGAAAAAGAAAAACAATTAAAATTGAGAATGAAATTGATTCATCAATATAAGGTTGAGAATCAATATATAAAGCAATTAAATTAAGCTTAGTTGTACATGCAATAACTATGGATAGTTAAAGCCAACTGAAGCTAAATGTGCTTTATGTTCTGATAATGTGCATATGCATCACATGCAAGAAGTAATTTAACTAACTAAGCCACATGCATATCGCGTGTAAGCACTTGAGTTAAGTAGCTAAAAACAAGTGCACATTGCATGCAATCTCTAGATTTGAACTAAAGTTAATCTAGGTGCATGTACACCAACACCCCCCCTTAAGCATAACTTAGGTGAGTGTGATGCAAAATGAATGAGTCCCGACAACATAGCCATTTTCGGTACCCATATACAATGCATGAAAAGATGAAAGAGGGAAAACATAGTGGGAAGAAAAACCCCCCTCAAAATATAATGGAAAAGTAGAGAAAAGACAACTGCTAGGTAGTCGTGTCCTTCACCCTAAGATGATCTTGCTTAAATAGAAACTTATGCTCAGTGAAATTCTTGGTGAAGATATCAACAGTCTGCTCAGACATGGAAAATAACAAAAATCAATGATCCCATTTTGGATCTAGAGGAATAAGCTTCATTTTTGGAAGTAGAGCGATCAACTCCCATGTTTGGATCACAGACTGAATTTCCTTATACATGGTTGCATGCCAATATGGATTCCTTGCAACTTCGTCATGCATTTGACAATCAAATTCATGTACCCTATATGCGTGCATAAGAATCAATGCCTCTAGGGATGCATGCATGTGCATGTGTGGCCTTCGAGATGCCTTTGTGGTTGGATACATTTGCATACATGGTGCTATAAATGCCTCCTTAGATGCATGCATGGGCATGCAGGCTCTGTGACTAAGAGTTAATGTGGGGCATCATTAAATTCAAACCGCGTCAAATTTGTGTCAATAGTAGAGGAATCAATGTCCTCTTCTATGATTTTGAAAGTACTGTCTTCATTTTTTAGTAGAGGAATAAATTTCCTCATGTGCAATGTCTTTCTTACTGGATAGATAAAATTCTCATCTGCAACAGGTCCATTAACAATAGAAGAAGCAAAATCTTCTTGCTCAACATTGTCTTGAGAATATTTCTCCACATTTTTGGATTCTTCACCACTTTCATGACTGCTATAATAAGTCAATCTCTTTTCCTCCGAATAGTGTTCTTCTAGATAATTTTCATCACCATATAATCCTTTCAATGTAGTTCAGATTTCATGTGTTGATTCAATAGTTATGATGTCATAAAGAATATCATGAGACACAGATAGACACAATCTTCCATAAGCCATGTTAGATTTGTTAAGCCAATCTCACTTCTCATCCTCTGAGATTGGTTGTGTCTCAATTCCCATGACTATTTGGTACAAGCCTTTGCTCCTAAGATGAAGCAAAATCATTGGCTTCTATTCATGGTAATTGCACGAAGTCAGAATCGTTGAAGATGAGAATTCCATTGTGGCAAAGTCTCTAATATTTGGATCTGCAAATAAAATCTTCGAACAATTTCCAATTCTATGCTCTTCAAATCTGCAAAAACGTTGTTCATGTAACTTCTCCAAACCCTTGTAGCTCCGATACCATGTAAAATTATTAGAGCACAAATATGGATCTAGTTGAAGAATAATTGCACAAACCTGCCAAGTTGAAAAAGAAAAAAAATTAGAATTGATGATGAAATTTATTCATCAATATTAGGTTGAGATTCAATATATAAAGAAATTAAGTTAAGCTTAGTTGTACATGAAATAATTATTTATAGTTAAAGCTAACTGAAGCTAAGTGTGCTTTATGTTTTGCTAATGTGCACATGCACCACATGCAAGCGGTAAGTTAACTAACTAATCCATGTGCACATCGCCTATAACCACTCAGTTAACTAGCTAAAAACAAATGCACATTGCATACAATCTCTAAAGTTGAACTAAAACTAATCTAAGTACATATACACCAACACTTTTGCAATTTCACCAATAATATTGCTATCCATGAGTGCATTACAACAGTCACACCCATGAATCATTATCGACAATTTTCACATGCTGGATTGAATTGCACTGCACAAAACCATATCCATTTAACGATAGGACACGTTTTCCATAGAATCAACTGCCATCATAAAAAAATAGGAAGGCATAACTTCACATCTTATTTGCAAAAGGTAGGTGCATGCATTCTCTGTCTTAGATTTGATAAAGGGAAAAGAATGATGAATTTGTTAGTATTCCTAAGAGCATCCATTAGCTAATGGAAGTGAACATCGTCATAAACATAAACACTGCAAGGCTTCAAATGGAAATCCACGTTCTCATTTTTATTATTTTATTTATCTAAATTAGTATATTTTCAGTTCAACCACATATCAAATAAGCCTCGGAATCAAGTATAACTTTAGAGAAAAATATTCCACTACATAATCGTACAAAATAATTAAAATCTTCTAACATCTTTTTTTCCTGAAACATTGAAGACACAGATTAGTCAAAAACTTTCCAACCATGGTCGAATGCATAACATTTCCTCTTCTACCATAGGTCGGCGTCCTAAGCCGAGGACATCACATAAAACACATGCAAACAAACGCCTAGTCATATGATCGAATAAACCAGAATCTACAAAAGATTATGGAATCAAGCTTGCTTACATTTGAAAATAATAGAATAGAATGGCACAGGATCCCAAATAATGGAGACAACATGTGTGCATATTTTCATTTATTTGTCAAAAACGCATCGAGACATTTCGGACCAACTCCCTCCCTTAAAAATTTGGGGAGAAAATTTCTCACTTTTTACGCTCTCTGTACAAATCCACATAGACTGCATTTCTTCGTGCCAATATGATAGAAGGATGGAAAGTGTGAACTGAGTAATATCAGATCCTTTCGGAAAAGGCGTCTTAGAGCGCTTTAAAAAATAAAAAATAGTTACAATTGTCTTTGAAAATATTTGATTGAATTTTGTTTTTATGCTGAAAATCAGCTATATCAAAATTTTGGATCACTTACAACTTTGAAATTTGACTACCTTAAAGTTTAACGGCTCTAACTCTGGTTCAAATTTGTCCTGGAAATTATAGAAATTATGATGATATTTATAGAAAATTTTGCGGCTTTCAAAAATGGCATTATACGTGAAGATAAATCTTTGTACACGCAGATGCATAGCCTAATATTAGGTAAACGTCATTTCAGATTAAAGATGATTCCCTTATGTTGGAATTCAACTGTATTCCCAACACCTTTTCGACACTAGAATCTGATCAGATATTGTTGTACGTTTTAACCTTTCAGTTAGTCGGATATTGACAACGTACACCTTCGTTGCTAGGTTATATTATTGAATCAACCTATGGTGAAGGGCCAGGTCATAAAAGGTTAAAGGAATGAATGAAATTAATCAAAGAAAAAAGGAAAAAAAATATTAGGGAACAATGTTAGATAATGTTCTTCAGGATCCTACCATCCATCATCAAGATATTTGAAAAACAAAGTTATGGTAATAAAATCTATGAAAGTTACGTTGGATATGTGAGACTGTTACATATCTGCATTCAGCTTGAAGAAGACAAAGAACTACTCAAGAAAAACATTAATGTCACGTTACATGCTCACAAAAAATATGCCATACGTTTTCTAAATATTTTTTTTTTTTTTTATAGATATGAATCTATTCCAATTCAAAGAGGAATAATTTCATTTAGATTTTATATGAAGGAAAAGAAACGTATTTAGAATAAATATTATTAGGATGCTGATTGTGATTAAAATATTTTCAAGCTCGTTTTAAATTAAGATTTTATTTGGAATGATTTAAAATTGTTTCAATATGAGATTAATTAAAAGATTAATTAAATTTGTATTTTGATAAATATTTTGAAATTTATATTTAATATTAATATATCATAGAGAATTTAAGATATTATATTTTTTTTGGAAAATCATAATGCTAAAATGTAATGTTTATTTTCTACTTTACGCGCTTTAAAAAGATAGATATATTTTTGTGTTTAAGAATTTAACTGGGTCATCTCTTTATAATATTATAATTTCCTTTTCTTCTTTAACTACAATTTCCAATAAAAGTGCTCTCAGATATTACTAAATTTAATACTATTTTTTTATCTTGATTTTATCAAACCGTCTTTTCCTTTACTCCCCCATGGGCTAAGATGAAGTTGGTTTTGTCTAGATTTTGAAAAACTTTTAGGAAGCCTCTTGTATAACATTTTCTTCAACCTCTTATTATACAGTATGTACATAGTCATAGCCATGCCTTCCATGTTGTATACGTCTTTATGAGGAGGATAAGATATGGTATTTTTTATTAATTTTGATATCATGGATTATAAATTCTTTTCGGATATATTCTATCTTTATGGACAACTCAATGAAAATATTTCTTTCCTTAAAGTCACATGCATATAGAATAATAGGAGTAACATGTATTTCAAAGAGAAATTTTTGTTTGATGTTAATATACAATTTTTTCCATGTCCACAATAAGATTTTCACTTCTAGCTAATCAATTTTCAATACTATAAATCAAGTTCATCTTGTGATAAGTATCTATTGGAAGATATTTGTACAAGGCAATTTGCTTCAAGTTGTTGTTGCCATATAAAATAGTATCACATGTAATCCTTTTCGATGTAATTATTATGAATTTTTTTCTCAATATTAAGTAATAGTCATAATCATCAAAAAATTGAAATTTTACAAGATTCTTAGTTTCTTTCTAAGCGCTCTATTCTAAAATAAGAATATCATCAACACAATCAAGAAGAGTAGATACTATATATGTGTGAGTTGGCCTAACACAACATGTTTCCTCCAAAAACACTTCCAACATATCCATGTATCTACAACAAAGGTTGGAGATGGGATACACCCTTACCTCATTCAAAGTTTACAATTGATCTCTAATAACTAATGCTTCTAAAATTGAGAATTAACGTTCTCTTACAACCTTGTCACAACAATCTTCAACACAAATTGAACCTTGAGAAAAATGTCAAAATTTTTCTAAAGATTGGTAAAACAACAGTTGAGATTGGTTTTCTAATTGTTGCACTTCTTCTCAAAGAGCATATGAGTGAAATTGTTATCCACAACTCAAATATATATCTCTAACTTAAATTTTCCATTATCTCCTTATCCATTACTTTCTAGCCAAAGGATAATTTATTTTGTCAAAATATTTTACTTTTAGCTTAGCTAAAATTGATTTAATCACAATTTTTTGATTGTTAGGAGTCTTGTTATCCCCACTTTTACAAATAGGTATAATGAGGATATGCATTAGTTAATTAGGGAAACTTTACTTCTCAGCCAGTTTAGAGAGTTTGAAGATGTGAGGGATATTGACATACCATCTAATTTAAAATTTTCATTTTGATAACTTATAATTTCCTTATATTTCCCAATTGTGAATTAATTAACACAAAACTCTATATATTTAAAAATATACAAATTTTCACCCTTTATGAAATAATGCATGAGATTCATCAATATTTTTAAACTAGGATTTATATTCCTTCAATGGAATGATAATATCATCTTTATTTTTAATAATTAAAATTTCCACCAAAACTTTATGTTATCTAATTTAGAGAAATCCACTACCTAGTCTTCCTTTCTATCAACACAGTACATTTTATTCCCTTTTACAAGGTATTTTTGTGTATTTATAATATTTATTTTTAAATATTCCTATAAAAATTCCTAACACTATTGATAGCAATTTTATATTCGTTATCTTACTAAGAGTTGGTATTTTTATTATTCTTTTGATAAAACAAGTTAACATATAAATTTTTGATGGAGGTATAAATTTTTGATGGAGGTAGAAAGGTTTGTAATAAAATGAGAATAGAGGTTTTTGATAACGTCCTTATAACTTAGGAGGTAAAAAACCCTATCCAAGGCAGTAGAGGAGAGATCAAATTTACTTTTACCATAAAGGAGGCACCTTTTATTATAAAATGTTTCTTCAACGGTGATTTTTTTCACCGAAATGTTTCAAGTTATGGTTAATGGTTTACAATTGAATTCAAGATCGTGGTGAGTTAAGAAGATACAATTTACTATTTTTCAATCACCGAAATGTTTCAAGTTATGGTTAATGGTTTACAATTGAATTCAAGATCGTGGTGAGTTAAGAAGATACAATTTACTATTTTTCTAGAAATAGGGATAAGAGATATGATATAATCCATGAAAATAGTAACAATGTCATTAACATAAATCATAAAATTGGTCGTTTGTTTATTCATTACACCATTTTAAATTATAAAGTCTTGAGAACTACAATGTTAATATAGCTAAGTGCCAAATAAATGTTTTATTAGATATTATATATCTATCTTTTTATTAGATATTATATCTACTAGATTAACCAATGTCCTTATATTGCTATAAATTATTAGAATTAGAATCATTTCTTAGAATAATAGCATGATTAATTACATCTATAACATTAAAGTCCCCTCCAAAGAGGATGCTACTTTAATTGCTTAGATTATGAATTTTTTGTTCTATAATACTACGAGTGTAAAACAATAAATTTCTATATAAAGTCTCTTAGCATTGACACCTAAGAGTTCTATCCAAATGTACTAACTGAAAAGGTTTATCCTATGAAGTTGAATGTGGTTCATTCTTCTTTATGCAAAAATCTGAGTCTAGAACCCATCTAAGATAACATTTCATGTTCAACACTTGACTCAAACTTAGCCTATGAGATTTACACCATAAAAATCCATGATGGTTTCATAAAGGGATATAGAATTCTTCAAATTAATATCTATTATTATTAAGGTATAAATCCTACAATAAATTTTCTATTTCTAATTATTGTAAGTTTTCCTTCCTTTTGACCTTGGATGATCTCTTAACCTTTTTTTTTGTAACTTATTGTGTATGTTGAAGTGAGTTTTTCATAGATAACGATTCTAGTCCTTTTTAAGACCAGATATTTATTAATATTTTCCCATCTGTGGTTATTAAAAATCACCTTGATATGAATGAAACTATTATTATAATCAATTATTTTACCCCAACTCTTCCCTTCTATGTAATAAGTTGCTTCAAATTGTGATTTATTTTATTATTCTTTCAATATTTCTAGCATCTTATAATCTTTCTATTATTTTATATCAATAATTATGAGATTAAAGGTTCTTTTGTTATTCTTACGATCCAATTAAATTAGCTTATTCATTTCCTCTATGATGGGTTTGATATCAAATTTATATTCCATGCTACATATCCCAAATATATTATTTCATTTTTTCTTTAATTATTTAATTTTCTCTTAATATTTGTTGTTTTATGTGACCATATATGTATACTTATATGAAGGCCATAAAAAATTAAAATAAATCAATCCTATATAAATAATAATTAAAAAAAAAGTTATTTCAAAATTTCAAAAATGTATTCATATATTTATATCGGAAAATTATTATATTTTTATTATGGAAAGAAATCAGAATTTTTATAGTATTGGAATGTTTTTTCCCATAAATAAAAAGTATCATAAATATTAGAACATAATTAAAATAAAATCTCACCAAATCATCTGAGAAAATAAATCTTGGATAAGAACAAAAATAACCATTTGAACTAATCACCAATTAAACCTAAAGATAAGAATATTTTTATGTATTAGTGAGTATGATGTTATTTTAGAAATCAATACAAATTTCATCCAACTACACTCTAAACACATAATCATAAAGGTATCTATCAAAGATGATAGTTTGCACAATTCAATCATTTGTTCGAGAACATGATTGCAGGACAAATTTTGATTATTTATGGTGCACATGATACCTAGATACAGGGGAATGCTAAATTTCCCCACATCACGTCCTTCGTAGTTTGTATAATTAATTTCATTATAATAAAATATCATTTTGCTATTTGGGAGCATGCTATGACACTAGGGATATGGAAGAGAAAAAAATGGTTTTTACAATCTATGTGTATGGTATCTTCAACCATTAGAAATTAAATCTCTGGTTCATGATTTAGGTATATTTCCTATTATATATTAGGTTCTAATTTGAACTAAGTTTGTTGGTTTCCCTTTTCACAAAGTTTCACTTCCCCGGGCCCAACCTATTTGTTGTTTGAAAAATAGCAGGTTACTATTTATGAGTCCTTAAAATGTTGTATCATTTTTTCAACACTTCAAACCCAGATATTTGTTAAAAATAGATAAGAATGTATGTTATAATAACATATAAATAAAAAATAAAAAATAAGCAAGTGATTAATTAACTTTAATGCAACCCTCAACCTAAATATAGTAATTATAACTTAGTTATTTTATATATAGTTTGGAATCTTTAATGATACCATGTTTAATATGTTATCACTCCAGTAAATTTTTAAGTTGTGGAATTTTGGTTTTTATTCAAAGAATACTAGAGGTAACCACAAACCTACTTCAAACTCTAGGATCTAGCCTTCCTAGGCTTCAGAGAGGGCTCTCTCTTTAAATTTTAACTTTGTTTTAATTTGTGAATATTAGGCTAGTTATTAAAGTGCAATTTTGGTTTGGTTTTGTTGGATGTGGTGGAAAAATTTCACTTAGAAGGTAGATAGAGGGAAATCTACTTGTCCATTGGGCTATGGAGTCTAAGTCAAGCTAACAGAACTGGGATCAAGGCCTAAAAGGTCAAATTTCTGTAGGGAAATATAGATAACCCTTGGGGATCTTGGGAAATTGGTTCTTGGGATGGTATGATCGGGATAAAGGGCACTTAAGAATCCTTAAATCCGAAAAAGGGAAGTAGTAGATATAGGTCAAACGAGAGAGGGATCAATTAAGGGTTCCCTAGACCGTAAATCAGAAGAAAACAAAGAAATGATAACTAGTTAAAAATAGGGTGGTATTAACATATCCTATAGTAATACTTCTATTTATACATTCAGATTTAGAATTAAAACATAGATGTATGTATGTAACAAAGAAGAATAACAATGCCAATTTTTGGAGAGTACTTCACTCCAGATAGCTTATCATAGAGATCCTGAAGTATGATGCCAAATAGTTGATCTAGTTTGCTACTCAAAATTGAAATCCAAAGTCTTCAAGTCAACAAAATATCTATAGTAGTCTCCAACAATTTTATTCCACACACAAATACTTAAAAGAGTGAAGTATTTATAAAATTTCTTCCAAAATATCCCAGATGACCTCTAGGAATTAACTGAGGAAAATTAGATACCTTACAACAATAATAGTGACAACTTGCTTAAAAAATTAGTAAGTTGTCCTATTTTATTCAAAATAAATAGAAATTGTTTTTAGATAACAAGCAGCTGGCTACTTATGTGTCCTCTCTACTCGCTTTTTAGATAATTTCAGAATCTAAATTTCCTTCACTGATACTCCTTCTCGCTGATACGCTTTCTCACTGATACTCTTTCACTTCAAATACTCTTTACCTTCAGTAAAATTACTTTCTGTTGTAAAAATATGTTTTGTCTCTGAAATCAACAAACATATTTTTTCTTCTTCATGTGTTTGCCTTTCATTCATCACAGAAAATCAATCAATTATTGCCATCCCTCATCTTTAGGAATTCTAATTTTTTTGAGTTTCCTAAAATTCTCATCAGCCTCAATGTACTTGGAAAATGTGGGCTTGATGAAAAATAAATGCTTGATTTCATATTGCAAATAAAACAAATCTTCAAAACTTTTCAGAAATATTTTTCCTGTGGGAATACCTTGGCATGTTGGCTTGTTCACCTGCCCTTTGGCATGTTCTCTTATCTTTTTGTCATAATCATTTTGAGGCATTAACTTATCATTGATAACCATGATATCAGGAAGTCCCTTTTGCCTCAAATTGGTGAATTTAACCATGAATCTAGTGACAACATTGTTCATTCCTTCACATTTCTCTTCAAGCTGCCTCATCAATTTTATTTTGGTGGTTACTTTCCCAATTTCTAAGATATTAGTTGTCTTGTCATTGATTTTGAATTCTTCAAGTTGCTATCTGTTCTTGCAGTTGAGGAAATTTATTAACCTTTCTTCTTGTTCTGGTTTATCTGCTAATTCTTCTTGTGTATTTTGGATCTCTGCTTTTGCTACTAATAGTAACTCTCTCTTCTCAAAAATCACTTGAGTTGATGGCAAAACATCATGAATGGCTTCAATTACATTATTCCATAGGTAATTTTTAATATATAATATTTGATCCTTGAGAGTTAATTTTTTCTGGAGCATCTTTACCTCTTCACTTAATCTGTGGCCATTTTTCTCATGTATTTTATCATCTATTTGAGTTGATTTGCTTGTCTTCTCAATATTTTCAATTATCTTGGTCAATCTATTGATTTCATTGGTCTTCAAGGACATCTCCTCCATTGCTTTTACTAGTTGACTTATTTCATCTGTAGGTGGCAACACTGTTGTAGAAGATTTAGTTACTGAAGTTGTTGAAGATGTCACTGGAATTCTAGTGGCCAGTGGCTCTTTGGGTGCCAATTTTAATCCTAAACTAGAAGGAACTACTACCGTAATCACTGGGATGATAGTGGGAATGACTGGTTCTTTA
Organism: Pinus albicaulis; assembly: GCA_034641835.2. Taxonomy (NCBI): domain Eukaryota; kingdom Viridiplantae; phylum Streptophyta; class Pinopsida; order Pinales; family Pinaceae; genus Pinus; species Pinus albicaulis. The sequence goes on from CM076572.1 coordinate 1,313,469,517, forward strand.
ACTGTCAACTTTTCTTGGACAACTTGGTCCATTTGTACTTCCATTTCCCTGTGTCACACCTCCCAAATTTTTTTATTTTTTTTTCCACATCAGTCCCTTCTAGGTTTTCTTCATTCTCAATTATTTGGTCTTACATTAAGGTCAAAAGATGGTAACTTCTCTTTATCTATATACTATTGTTACAGTTAGACCTTTTATCATTACCATATTTCCTATAGTAACATTCAACCCCTTTATCATTACCAATTTCATTATTTTGATATCCAAAGTTTATACCAAAATTTTGGATACAAACGTTTTACTCTAGGCGCTCGTATTATTTAAACTAGTGGTCGATTAATTTACCTCGACCTTCATGTATGTAACCTTGTGGAACGATAGACGGGGTAAACATGAATATCTACAATTCGTGAACCCCTAGTGTGTTATCATTGTAAGAAGTTTGATGTATTATATAATGGTGATATATGATAATCCTACGTATATCGGTCACATGTAGTATCCCTTGTAATAGATTGGATATATCATATAATAGTTATATATGATAAAACCTACCTGCACGTTTACCATTTGCGCGATTTACGGGTTGCTAACCTATTGTAACTCTGGTATTGTAGCCATTCGTCCGTATGAGTACGCTGATTTTATCACTCGGGTTGGTTAATAATACCACGTCCACATGACCATGGTTTCTGTCAAAACCCTAGACTGCGCCCTATCCCATACTCCGCCACCTATACTCGCACGTATTAACGATTTCGGGTTCCGGTTTTGTTTTGCAGATGACGGTTCATTGGCGCGACCGCGTTGTGTGCCTACCCATAAGAACTGGTACAAACAGAGATCGCCACAAGCTTTCGGTTGACGTATTTCGGATTCATGACTGTGACAACTCCTTTCAAAATTTTCACAACAGCTCCTGTACTGAGAACGCGTTTCACCAACAGCTGGAGAGGGAAAGGGGGAAGGTCTTTTCGATGAGAAACCTCTCCTGAATTCGCCGGCAGCCCGCCTCCCAGGTACTCTGAACAGGATTAAAATAACATTGAACTGATAGAAGGGTACCAAGGTCGCGGCTCAGCGTTGATCCTTGAAATCCCCTTCGGGATTTCGTAAAAACTCGAGTTCACCGGAGAGTACCTGAGAAAATCCTTGAACAGGATTTTACCAGTACGTTTAGCGATTTCATCTTAGGGTTTGGTTTTCCTTATTAACCTTTCACTGCCTCGAACCTCATTACGGTTCGTCTCCTTCATTTCATTGTTTCAGGTCTTGCTGAGTTAAGGGTTTCTGAACTTGCATAGCCGGCTCGCACTCTACAGCTAACCACCTTACCTGGCTATTCCTCTTCCGCATTCAGCTATTTATGGATTTCCTTCTTCGTAGAAGGTGTTCGTCATTTCTTTTCTGTCTAGTAAATTTCATTTTGTTGCTTTATACCAGCTATTCTTACGACGCACTTACTGTTTGTTTCACGGATGCATTGCAGGTTCCAGATTGTTAATTAACGTGTTCGGGGTTCATTCTGATGACGTGTGAAGAATTTTGATCAGCCAGCCGCAAGATCGTGGTCGTATCTCCAAATTTTATCCATCGCGAGTACCCTATCTCCATGGTGCCTTTACCCTAGCGCCAGCCTATTAATACTTTTATTTGCCATTTCCTCTATCTGTTCATGGTGCGGCTGCATTTGGTTTCTTGTTCTTGTTCTATATACCGACTCTAGATATTTATCCCTATGTTCTGCTAACCAGCATTTCTGGCGATCTGGTATGCAGGCTTTGTACCGATTGTACCCTCGTGACTGTGGTCAAGGGCGTCAATGACCAGTTCCACTCACTATATTTCGGTTTGTTTCGTTTCATTCTACGGGCAGAATGGCTAATGAATCGAACTCTTTCATCGATAGTCTCTGTGCACTAACAAGATTTAACTCTGTGATCAGATAGGTGTAATAATAATGACAACGTTCTTTTGCGAACGGAGGTAAGGTTGCGTCTCTGTGTTATTTTAACATTATATCTTACTGCATATCAAAGAAATCCAAATATTTTGCACAGAAACTAATATATAGTGTGGAACCATATAGTCGGCCCCTTATAGCTACACGCTATCTCGTAATAATTATTGTTAGAACAGTGAAAGTCTCCACGCTGTTGCGTAATAATTATGGTTAGAATTGTTTTTTTCCTCATCGTATTATCGTTTTATCTTTCACCTCTGTTCGTTTTATTTAACGTTGAAAGATCCCCAAGGTGCCGTGGTTTATAATTGTCGGTACAGTCCAATGGATTCGTTTAACATAAGCCAAAGACATAGTCTTTTTAATTAATCACCACGCATTAATTTAGTTTGACTATACGTTCGTTCAATTAGTTGTAAAGATCATATATATTTCATTGCTTCGTGTTTATGTCCCCTTTTCGACATATATGTTCATATATACATGTTTCATACTTATGTTTCCTTCTTGACATATATGGTTTAAATATAGGATTTGTATTTATATCGCCCTTGTGACATATATAATTCATGTATATATATGGCTCATTTGTAGTCGAGGTTAAAAAGGACCTAATTTTGTAGTTCTCGATACTTGTTAATATATATAATTTTTTTTGGTTAAATGCATATATAGGTATTCGATAGTTCAATTGATGGTATACATTCAGCATAGATTAACTCCATTGCCATAATATTTATTTCAAGGGTTAGAGGTAAATTTAAAATACAAAATACCCTATAATTGCTATGAGTGCTATAACCCTTCTATAGTGTAGATTTACTTTTTGGTTTAATAAGAATTCAAAATACATGTTCTAGAGTCCTTGCTCTTAAAGTCTATTTTTCTTTTGATGTATACCTATATGTATTCAATAGTGCTTGACTAGAGGACCTTAATTATAAATTAAGTCTTTTGCTATGATATTTGTTTTCAAGGAGTAAGGATAGATTTAGAAATGCAATATATACACTTATAAATGTTATAAAAATCATATAGAGTAGAATTACTCTTTTTCTAGCACAATTTCGAATGTCATATTCTAATATCTTACTTTCTTCCTTTTGGTTTTGTACCATGTAAACTTCAGTTCTGCTACAATATTTCTAGCATACCTAAGAGCATAAAATATCACATTTATATCTACAGGAAACAAGATAATATTTAATTATCTGTGGAGACTAAGTAACTTCAAATTTAAACCAACCTTGGTTTAGAGTTTCTGTGGTTTCTACTCTATGGATTTCTGGTCTACAACTAAACAGAATCTGGAAGGTGAATGCCTTAGGATGGACTCTGTTAAATGTAGTACTAAAATCAATCATACAAATTCCCTTAAGTTTTATATGTAGCCAATTCATACCATAATACATCAAAATGAACAAAAATTTCAGGAACATACCACTGTTGCAAATGACCAACCTCCCAACCTTAGAGTCCTCTTTGTCTCCCAGAACTCACCCCCGAGCTGAGATCACCTCCATCACAGATCAACCTTTGATCTGCTTAGGAGCAGCTTATTTAAGCTCATATTTCCCCAAAGCATGTTTCTAATTCTGCGTCCAGAATAACAGGATGCTTTCTTTCCTGTTTAGCCTAGGCTTCCCATTTTGGGACTCTTTAAAGCTGTTTTATGCTTTTCCTCATCTTTTCCAGCTTTTCTCTACCTCTTCCCAACTACTCCTCTTCATTGGGGAAATTTAGATTCCTCCTCAAATCTAAATTAATTTCTTTCAAGGATTTTTGAAAGATTTTGGAGATTTGTTGCCTTATCCATCCTCATGGATTTGGCAAGTGATCTCTAATTCTCATCTTGGTCAAAATGCACAATCATTTTATTTATTTCCTCAAATTAAATATGCAAGTACATTCACACCATACTTATCCTTTGGGGTCCACCCCCTTAGGATTAAATTTCAAATGTCTAACTTTAAAAATTCAACACAGAAATTCGGGGTGTTACATATTCCCCCTCTAAACATAAACACTGTCCTCGGTGTTGTTATTCAACTACTAGAGTTTACTTAAACAAAAACGGATATTTCTCCATCATTTCAGCTTCCCTTTCCCAGGTAGCTTCTTCAGCAGTAAAGTGCTTCCATTGCACTTTTACTCTGGCCACTGTTCTATTTCTCAATTCAATTTCTTCCCGCTCCAATATTTGAAGCGGTTCTGGCAGAAACTCCCCTTCTGGTTCCACCTATACAACATTCCAATCAACTATGTGAGAAGCATCATGTACATATCTTTTTAATAATGAAATATGAAACACATCATGCACTCTAACATGGGGTGGTAAGGCTAGCTTGTAAGCCACTGGTCCCACCCTTTCTAAAATTTCAAAAGGACCACAATATCTAGGAGCCAGTTTCGCACAACTCCCAGCATAAAGTGTGCTCTTTTTTGGTTTAATACACAAATACACATGATCCCCTACTTTGAATTCTCGGTGCACTCTTTTCTTATCAGCATAGCTTTTCTGACGATCCTGTGCTGCCTTGATATTTCTTTGTATCTGTTTAACAATTCTTTCCATCTCTTGTAGTGCATCTGGTCCCAACACCAGTTTATCTTCTGGTTGACTCCAGCTCAAGGGAGTACGACACTTTCTCCCACAGAGTGCCTCAAACGGACTCATCTTAATAGAGGATTGGTAGCTATTATTATAGGCAAACTCAGCTAAATGCAGATACTCTTCCCACTTTGATGGTCTATCCATCACATACATTCTTAACATATCCTCCAAAATTTGATTAGTCCTTTCTGTTTGCCCGACAGTTTGAGGGTGATAGGCAGTACTAAAATTCAGCTTAGTACCCATTCTTGCAAACAATCCTTTCCAAAATGCTGCTGTAAACTTAGCATCTCGATCTGAAACAATTACTTTGGGAACTCCATGAAGCCGTACTATCTCCTTCAGGAATACATTTGCTACTTGAGCTGTCCCAAAGGTAGACTTTACTGGTATAAAGTGGGCAGCTTTTGTGAGAGTGTCTACTACTACCATTACAGAATCATGTTGATATTTAGTCTTGGGTAATCCTGTTATAAAATCCATGGAAACTGTGTCCCATTTCCATTCTGCAATTGGAAAAGGGTTTAAAAGCCCTGCTGGGTGTTGATGCTCAACTTTGACTAATTGACATTCCATGCATCTACTTAAATACTCTGCCACATCTCTCTTCATTCCTGGCCAGAACAACTTCTTTTTCAAGGCTGTTAACATCTTCTGGTATCCTGGATGTCCTGCATACGGCTGTTTGTGATATTCATCCAAAATTTCTCTTTTTAATGACTCTACATTTGGAATATACAACCTGTTTTTGTAACATAGTAGCCCTCTTTGGTTTTTAGTGAACTCAGTTTTACCCCTTTTTGTAGTTTTATCAAGAGTGCTTCATAGTTGGGATCTTGATTTGCTGCTTTTCCCACCAATTCTTCTATCTCCATCTGGGCACTACTCCCAATGTTGTTTAGGTGTTGACAAGCATTTCTACTTAATGCATCAGCAACTTTATTTTCTTTCCCCTTGATATGCTTGATGTCCATATCAAATTCACTTAAAAAGGACAGCCATCTGGCTTGTCTTGCATTCAGGTCAGTTTGGGAAAAGAAATATTTAAGACTAATATGATCAGTCATCAATGTGAACTTCTTCCCCAGCAGATAGTGCCTCCACATTTTTAAAGCATGGATAACAGCTGCAAATTCCAAATCATATGCACTATAATTCTGTTCATGTATTTTTCAGTTTCCTAGATTCATAGGCAATAACTGAATTTTCCTGCAACAGACTCCTCCCAGCCCTTCTTTGCAAGAATCTGTACATACAACAAACTCTTTATCAGGATCGGCAATTTTTAATATAGGGGCTGAAATAAGTTTTTGTTTTAATTGTTCGAAACTGTTTTGACATTTTTCAGTCCACACAAACTTAACACCCTTTCTTTGCAATGAAGTGATGGGATGTGCTATGGCAGAAAAACTCTCCACAAATCTACGATAATAGCCTGCTATCCCCATGAATGACCTTATTGCTGAAACATCAGTTGGAACTGGCCATTCTTTAATTTCTTTTATCTTTTCAGGGTCAACTGCAAGCCCTTTTTCAGAAATAATATGACCCAAATATTGAATCTTATCCTTGTAAAATTCACATTTACTAAACTTAGCATATAGCTGATTTTCTTTCAGAGTTTGTAACACTATCCGCAAATTCTCTTTATGTTCCTCTTTGTTTTTGGAGTAGACCAAAATATCATCTATGAACACCAGAACAAATTTATCCAAATACTTATTTAACACACTATTCATCAGGCACATAAAGGTGGCAGGGGCATTTGTCAATCCAAAAGGCAGGACTACAAATTCATAGTGTCCATACCGGGTTCGAAAAGCTGTTTTGCTAATGTCTTCTTCCTTGATTATGAGCTGGTGATACCCAGTTCTTAAGTCAATCTTTGAAAAAACTGAGGCCCCTCTCACTTGATCAAAAAGATCATCAATTCTAGGAAGTGGATATCTATTCTTAATGGTCAACTTGTTCAGTTGACGATAATCAATGCACATCCTAAAAGTTCCATCCTTCTTTTTAACAAACAAAACAGGTGCTCCCCACGGAGACACACTTGGTCTAATGTAACCTTTATCCAGTAGTTCTTGCAGCTGCATCTTCAGCTCCATCAGTTCTGGCGGACTCATTCGATAGGGGGCTCAGGAAACAGGTGTGGCTCCCGGCACCAGATCTATGGAAAAGTCAATCTCTCTTTTGGGGGGAAGATGAGGAATCTCCTTTGGAAAAACTTCTTTAAATTCCCTTACCACCGGTAACTCATTCAACAGATTTTATTCAGTCCTCTGTTCAACTTCTTCCACATGTACTGCATAAACTTGGTATCCTTTTCTAGCTGTTCTTTTTAATTGTAAGGCTGATATTTGTCTTATTGAAATGGATTTTGGTTTCCCTTTTAGTGTAAAAGGTTTCCCTTCTTCATCCACACAATGCAGGGTTTTATCCCAGCAGTTCATCAGAGCTTTCTTCTTTTCCATCCAATCCATTCCTATCAGCAAGTCATAGGATCCTAATGGCAATATGTTCAAATTTACTTCTGTTGAAAAGCCATTTAATTTTATTGCTGTTTTGGGCAATTTATGTGTGACTTTTCGCTTAGTTCCAGTGGCCAGCTGTACCAACCATGACTGCTAAAACTTCTCAGGTTTAATTTTACATTTTTCTACAATTCCAGGACTAATATAACTCAAAGAAGCACCTGGATCAATCAAAATAGTAACAGGTAGGTCAGAAATCTTACCCTCCATTTCCACCATGGTTGCTTGATGTTCTGCTTGCCGATTTTCCAATGCTGCACTGATAGTTGGTATATTTCTGGCTATGTCATTTATTGTTGTTGCCTATCCTTCTCTGCTGATCATATGAATATTCTGATGGGGGCAGTCCCTCATCATATGGGGTTCTCCACAGCCCCAACATTTCAAAGGTTCCTTCATTCTGGCTGTCCCTTCCTTTTTATTGTTCCCTTCTACCTGTTTTGAAGCCACTTGGGACTGAGCAGTTTGGCTTTCTTTTGGTTTATTAAATTTTTTCCACTGATGATCTCTGCCAAAGTTCCTTAGATATGCTGGTTTTTATCTTTTCCCTTTGAACTCTCCCTTGTTCAACCAGCTCTTCCCTTGTTCAGCCTTACCTTTAAACTGCTGATAGCATAATCTGGCTTTTCTAACAGCTTCATCCATAGTTTTTGGGTTGTCAAACTCAATTTTCTCCTTGTATGCAGTAGGCAAACAATTCAAAAATCTTTGAACTTTTGCCTTCTCTTCCCTTATGTAGGGTACATATCTCAGCAGATTTGTAAACTTAGTAACAAATTCATCAATAGTGAGCTGTCCCAGCCTAAGTTAATGGAATTCTTTGGCTTTGTCATCATAATAACGCTCATTCAAGTAGCGATTTTTGAATTTTACCTGGAAGTCTTCCCAAGTAACTGTCTTTTCATCAATGGCATGGACCATTTTCGTCTCCTCCCACCACAATGTAGCTTTTCCTTGCAACTGATAAACAACTAATCTGGCCTTCAGATTACTTTCATATTCATAGACCTGGAAATACTTGATCATGTTTAATAACCAAGCTTCCGAATCCTCCTCTTTCTCTCCATCATAGGAGGGAGGTTTGATCTTTCGGAACTCCCCCTGAAATTCTCGTTTCTGTTTATGTTGATGTCTAGCAGCATCATCATCATCAGACTCATCCATCTTTATCTTTCCAGAACCTTCTCCTTCCTGGCTATTCCGGGAAGTCAGCTCCCTGATGAGCTTTTCCTGCTCCTTACTCGCTGATGACAACATGTCATTCTGGCTTCTTAGTTCAGCCAATTATCGTTGTAGCCTGTGCAACATAGCCATTACCGGGGCATTGGGATCTGGAGTAGCAAACTCATCATGCAGATCCACATAAATTCCTCCCTCTTCAGCCATTTTAGCACCACTGTACACACTCATACATTTGATTAGTAAGACAAAAAAACAATCTCTACAATGTTCAATACATTCAGAATTTAGTGAGCACAATAACAACAGCCCAAATTTTTGTAACTGGGGCTCCGATACCATTTGTCACACCTCCCAATTTTTTTATTTTTTTTTTCCACATCAGTCCCTTCTAGGTTTTCTTCATTCTCAATTATTTGGTCTTACATTAAGGTCAAAAGATGGTAACTTCTCTTTATATACTATTGTTACAGTTAGAACTTTTATCATTACCATATTTCCTATAGTAACATTCAACCCCTTTATCATTAACAATTTCATTATTTTGATATCCAAAGTTTATACCAAAATTTTGGATACAAACGTTTTACTCTAGGCGCTCGTATTATTTAAACTAGTGGTCGATTAATTTACCTCGACCTTCATGTATGTAACCTTGTGGAACGATAGACGAGTTAAACATGAATATCTACAATTCGTGAACCCTAGTGTGCTATAATTGTAAGAAGTTTGATGTATTATATAATGGTGATATATGATAATCCTACGTATATCGGTCACATGTAGTATCCCTTGTAATAGATTGGATATATCATATAATAGTTATATATGATAAAACCTACCTGCACGTTTACCATTTGCGTGATTTACGGGTTGCTAACCTATTGTAACTCTGGTATTGTAGCCATTCGTCCATATGAGTAAGCCGATTTTATCACTCGGGTTGGTTACTAATACCATGTTCACATGACCATGGTTTCAGTCAAAACCCTAGACTGCGCCCTATCTCATACTCCGCCACCTATACTCGCACGTATTAACGATTTCGGGTTCCGGTTTTGTTTTGTAGATGACGGTTCATTAGCGTGACCGCGTTGCGTGCCTACCCATAAGAACTGGTACAAACAGAGATCGCCACAAGCTTCCGGTTGACGTATTTCGGGTTCATGACTGTGACAACTCCTTTCAAAATTTTCACAACAGCTCCTGTACTGAGAACGCGTTTCACCAACAGCTAGAGAGGGAAAGGGGGAAGGTCTTTTCGATGAGAAACCTCTCCTGAATTCGCCGGCAGCCCGCCTCCCAGGTACTCTGAACAGATTAAAATAATATTAAACTGACAGAAGGGTACCAAGGTTGCGGCTCAGCGTTGATCCTTGAAATCCCCTTCGGGATTTCGTAAAAACTCGAGTTCGCCGAAGTGTACCTGAGCAAATCCTTGAACAGGATTTTACCAGTACGTTTAGCAATTTCGTCTTAGGGTTTGGTTTTCATTATTAACCATTCACTGCCCTGAACCTCATTACGGTTCGTCTCCTTCATTTCATTGTTTCAGGTCTTGCTGAGTTAAGGGTTTCTGAACTTGCATAGCCGGCTCGCACTCTACAGCTAACCACCTTACCTGGCTATTCCTCTTCCGCATTCAGCTATTTATGGATTTCCTTCTTCGTAGAAGGTGTTCGTCATTTCTTTTCTGTCTAGTAAATTTCATTTTGTTGCTTTATACCAGCTATTCTTACGACGCACTTACTGGTTATTTCACGGATGCGTTGCAGGTTTCAGATTGTTAAATTAACGTGTGCGGGGTTCATCCTGAGGACGGGTGAAGAATGTTGATCAGCCAGCCGCAAGATCGTGGTCGTATCTCCAGATTTTATCCACGGCGAGTACCCTATCCCCGTGGTGCATTTACCCTAGCGCCAGCCTGTAAATATTTTATTTTCCATTTCCTCTATCTGTTCATGGTGCGACTGCATTTGGTTTCTTGTTCTTGTTCTATATACCTAATATTTATCCCTATGTTCTGCTAACCAGCGTTTCTGACGGTCAGGTATGCAGGCTTTGTACCAATTTTTTTTTTTTTCAGGAGCGATTTGAACGTGGCTACGGTTGCCAACTATCAAAATTTTTTTCTACTCTTGTAAGTGTGCTGGGGTTCGGCCTCTGGGGTTGCAGGAAAGATTCAGAGTTGCTATTCCTGTCAATACTGTTCCCCATCGTACAGTTGTTTTGGCCTTTTAATATTCCTCAGTCAATATATTCTGAGCAACTGAAGGAACTCGGTTTTAATAACGTGTCTACTGTCAGATGTTTTTTTTTTAAACTGTCTCCCTCATGATTGTGGTCAAGGGCGTCAATGACTAGTTCCACTCACTATATTTCGGTTTGTTTCATTTCATTCTATGGGCAGAATGGCTAATGAATCAAACTCTTTCATCGATAGTCTCTGTGCACTAACAAGATTTAACTCTGTGATCAGATAGGTGTAATAATAATGACAGCGCTCTTTTGTGACCGGAGGTAAGGTTGCGTCTCTATGTTATTTTAACATTATATCTTACTGCATATCAAATAAATCCAAATATTTTGCACAGAAACTAATATACAGTGTGGAACCATATAGTCGGCCCCTTATAGCTACACGCTATCTCGTAATAATTATTGTTAGAACAGTGAAAGTCTCCATGCTGTTGCGTAATAATTATGGTTACAACTGTTTTTTTCCGCATCGTATTATCATTTTATCTTTCACCTCTGTTCGTTTTATTTAACGTTGAAAGATCCCCAAGGTGTCGTGGTTTATAATTGTCGGTACAGTCCGATGGATTCGTTTAACATAAGCCAAAGACATAGTCTTTTTAATTAATTACCACGCATTAATTTAGTTTGACTATACGTTTGTTCAATTAGCTGTAAAGATCATATATATTTCATTGCTTCGTGTTTATGTCCCCTTTTTGACATATATGTTCATATATATATATATATATATATGTTTCATACTTATGTTTCCTTCTTAACATATATGGTTTAAATATAGGATTTGTATTTATATCGCCCTTGTGACATATATAATTCATGTATATATATGGCTCATTTTTAGTCGAGGTTAAAAAGGACCTAATTGTGTAGTTCTCGATACTTGTTAATATATATATATATTTTTGGTTAAATTCATATATAGGTATTCGATAGTTCAATTGACGGTATACATTCAGCATAGATTAACTCCATTGCCATAATATTTATTTCAAGGGTTAGAGGTGAATTTAAAATACAAAATACCCTATAATTGCTATGAGTGTTATAACCCTTCTATAGTGTAGATTTACTTTTGGGTTTAATAAGAATTCAAAATACATGTTCTAGACTCCTTGCTCTTAAAGTTCATTTTTCTTTTGATGTATACCTATATGTATTCAGAAAGCGTACTTGTGAGGACCCAATTATAAATTAAGTCTTTTACAGATATTTGTTTTCATGAGTAAGGATAGAGATTTAGAAATGCAATATATACACTTATAAATGTTATAATAATCCTATAGAGTAGAATTACTTCTTTATCTAGCAAAATTTCGAATTTCATATTCTAATGTCTTTACTTTCTTCTTTTTGTTTTTGTACCATGTAAGCTTCAGTTCTGCTACAATATTTTTCTAGCATACATCTGAGCATATAATATCACCTTTGTATCTACATGAAACAAGATAATATTTAATTATCTGTGGAGACTAAATAACTTCAGATTTAAACAGACCTTGGTTTAGAGTTTCTGTGGTTCTACTCTATGTATTTCTGGTCTACAACTAAACAGAATCTGGAAGGTGAATGCCTTAGGATGGACTTCTAAATGTAGTACTAAAACTCAATCATACAATTCCTTTAAATTTTATATGTAGCCAATTCATACCATAAAAATTCAGATTAACGAGACTTTCAGAAACATACCACTATTGAAAATGACCAACCTCCCAACCTTAGAGTTCTTTTTGTCTCCCAGAACTCACCCCCAAGCTGAGATCACCTCCATAACAGACCAACCTCTGATCTGCTTAGGAGCAGCTTATTTAAGCTCATATTTCCCCAAAGCATGTTTCTAATTCTGCATCCAGAATAGCAGGATGCTTTCTTTCCTGTTTAGCCTAGGCTTCCCATTTTGGGACTCTTTAAAGCTGTTTTAAGCTTTTCCTCAGCTTTTCCAACTTTTCTCACCTCTTCCCAACTACTTTCCTCTTCATTGGGGAAATTTAGATTCCTCCTCAAATCTAAATTAATTTCTTTCAAGGATTTTTGAAAGATTTTGGGGATTTGTTTCCTTATCCATCCTCATGGATTTGGCAAGTGATCTCTAATTCTCATCTTGGTCAAAATGCACAATCATTTCATTTATTTCCTCAAATAAAATATGCAAATACATTCACACCATACTTATCCCTTGGGGTCCACCCCCTTAGGATTAGAGTTCAAATGTCTAACTTTAAAAATTCAACACACAAATTGGGGGTGTTACACCCTGATTTGAGCTGTCAGTTGAAGTATCAAGCTCATGATTTTATATTTCTCCTTTTGATCCTGTTAACTTCCTTTGTTTGAGGATACTCTCCTTGAGGAAGCTCGAGTTGTTTCCTTAAGGCAGCTATGTCTTCATTTTTCTTTTTAACCAATGCTTCAGCTACTTTGATGTTTGTAGGATCATATCCTATCCGCAATACTAACTAATCTAAAGCCTTTATCCTTAGATCATTTTCATATAATAAAGCTTTATCCATCTTCATTTGGTCTTGCATATTAGAAATGGTAGTTTGAAGTCTATGAGAACTCATAGCTTTTGTTGTCACTATGGAATAGAGCATCTCTGATGTTTGCCTATGAAATTCAATCTGATCCAACTCATGGATTTTATCTGTGGCTATTTCCATATCAACATTTTTATAGTTAGCCATTTTATTTGGCACTAGTACAGTTGGCTGTAAGACTGACATAATCAATTTTTGAGTGGAATAATCAAAGGATGATAGGAATCAGTTTTGATTACCTGGCTTCTACTTCAAAAACCTAGATTATATTTTAGTTTTGATTTCCTCCTTCTTGAATTTGAATAGCTTATATTTTTCCTTAATATCTAAATCCTTCTCCTCAGTTGAATGTGAGGAAGAAGCCTGCATACTTTGTTTCCTTTCCATTATCTGCGCATTTTCATTATTCAATTGTTCTTGATTCTGATTTGGCTCACTGATGATTATAGTGGCTATATTGGTCTCTGTCTGTGTAGTGTTGGTATTCAAGGGTTTTGTTTCCTCAACATCTATTGTTATTTTACCTTTAGCTGTTGTATCTAGTTTTTCCCTCTTATTTTAAACAATTTCAAAATTTATCTCTGTTGTAGTCTCTCCAGTATAATATTCTTCTTCTCTGATTCTTTTAGTGGATGTCTATGGATATTTGGAAACTTCCAAAGGGTGACTAGTATTCCTTTGGTTAACTTCCTCTTTTAAAGTATTTTCAACCCACTCAATTTGATTAGCAAACTTCTCTATTTATGGCTTTTAATCATGGATAAAGGGTGTCAATTTACATTTTACCCTTAATTTACTTAAGATCCCTTGTGGATCATAATTTCATGGGAAGCTTTCTTCTAATTTGTACTCCAGTAGTTGACTTTCTGCTTCCTTTTCTACTTCTCTTTTATTACATCTGAAAGGCCAAATTTGATTTTTGAGTTTAAATTGGGTCTTTTTCTTGGCTACCATGAACGTAATTGAATATGAATTTGGGATCTGCCTAATGTACTCTAGGGAAAATATGCTCATATATGGATGCTTTGGTAACTTGTACGACATCAAGTTAGAATCAAAAACTCTGATTTCAATGAAATTCTCATATAAATACCAATTACCTACTTTGCATTGCTCTGATAGCTGCAATATTCTCTTCATTTCCTCACTAATTCTAGGCTGCTCTATTTTTTTCGAGATGGTGGTCAATGGATGTACAAAAAACTCTCCAAACTCTAAATAACAGAAATATGTGCCTTCTTTTCTATGTATGGATGTCCAGAAGAAAACTGATAGAATTTTTCCTTCTATATCCAACTTCTGAAGTGAAATTGTAAAAATATCTGATTGAAACAATAGAAACAAGTGGAACAGATAGGAGGTATATATAAATACTCCTTCCAGCTATAAATTAGTCAATTGATAGTGAATGCTATCAGCTATAAAACCATCATATTAAAATACAACAGAAGGTGGTTGTCCTGGAGAAAATGTAGACAAAATCACAATATTGACTCATCAGTATGCTCATCAGTGAAATACCCAAGTATGAAAGAAAGCATGGAGATTACATGCCTTGAACCTTCAGGGAATTTGGCAGTTGAATATGGAGGGTTTAATTTTGGAATTTCAACATGCAGAGGCATGAAAGTCTGGAAATTCATAAAACTTTTAGGAAAGTCTAAGTTAATGTATAACTTAGTGAGGGATTCAATAGACAATGGGATTTCCTGGGGGTCTGGTTGAAGCTGCAACATTTGGTTTATTGACTCTGCAGTAATAGTAAATAGGACCTCTTTATTTTCATTCACAATAGCTCTTTGTTCAGGAATGTAGTACTGGTGACATAGTCTGATAATTTCTTGACAAGGGTAATTCAGGGGGACTAAATATATAGGTAAATTGGATTCCAAAATATGGACATCTTCTTGATCATCTAGGGATTTTTCAAAACACTAGTTGTGGATATCTAAAAAATTGAACTCAACTATAGAATCAACTGTATCATCTAAGGGAATATGTTCAATATCAACAACTGGGGGTTGTAATGGGTTGACTAAAATTACAGTATTTTGAGTCATGGTAAGAGTAGCTTTGGGAGTCTTAGAACCTTCAGATTTGTTTCCATTCTGTTTTTTAGGCATCTTTATTGGCTGCTGCAAGTTTAAACTATTTGCAGAGGAAATTTTACTATAACAAAGGCTTGATTAGGCAGTTTCATCAAAATATAATGTCTCTTTGGATTTTATGCTTAATTAGGTCTCTCAAATGAAGTTCTGAGGCTGAAAACTGGTCTAACACAGAAAATAGGGTTTTCTGAGTCTTTTGACTACAAAATGGGCTAAAATCTATTAAAAAAGGATTTTCAAAAGATATAGGGAACCTACAGAGGATTTTTGGTCTTTCAAAGCTTGAAATTGATCAATAATTGTGAAAAACTAATAAATTTCCTTAAAAATGGTGCGCAGTAGACAACTAGGGTCCTGGGAAAATTTTGCCAGGGTTTTACCTGTTTTTGGGACTTTTGGGCGATTTTAATTTGATTAATTTCTTAATTTAAAAATGCTTTCTCTTTCTTTTAAAGGTATTTTGAATTGAGTTGCAGTTTTAAATCTTAGGAGAATACATTTTTTGACGTAGGTATCGATTTTAACATGGTTTTCTTCAGTCTTCTGGTCGAATTGATTGCTTTAGTTGTTGAACTGGAGCGATATAGTTCCTCAACAATCCTTTACAGGTCTCTTCGGCAAAGGTTTGCAAGATTTAGGTGTAAATATGACAGAAAATGGCTATCGGGGGCTTTTTGCAGGTTTACACAGTCGAGAAGGGAAAAAAAATGGTTAAACGCGATATATGAATGAATTTAACGTGTTAACCAAGGTTTTATCCAATGTATGTATTTGCATTGAACAACACTGAATGCAAGTCACAATCAGGTGGGAAGTGATTTTGAATTTACACAGCCTTTGAAAACAGACAGTTTATTGCATGGATTTTGAGTGATAAGTGGTTTTAATGAAAACCCACGTGATCGAATCAAAAGAGGCCATGTGGAGAGAAGGGTCAGCGAAAATCGGCCATTTCGCATGGCTTTCATCTTGGAGCAGTCGAGCATCTAATCCATGCAATGTTAAACGTTGACCCTCACATCTGTGAAGTGTATGCGAATGGTGAGGATTTGTTCGGGAGGTGCATTGTAAAGTAATGGTGGGACTGAGCTTTCATTTCATAAGAGGAAGGGTTGGGATAGGTTTAAACCTTTATAATATGGTTGAGGGGTAAAGGTTTAAAAAATGTATCCAATGGTTTATTTATATACAGTAGCGAGATAAATGGTTTTAAAACATATGATAATGTTCTAATTAATATACAAGGTGCAAGCTTTAGACTTGGTATAATATATGGTAGGTTATAAATGTTTTATTTTTAAAAAATTGAAAAATGTTCAAAATATGAGGGTGCGTTTGTTATATTATATAGTTTTTTAACCATTTTCGATAGTTTAAAAGCTATAGGGCGAGATATTTAAATAACGATAATATTTTAGACCAAAGGACTTTTAATTTGGGATTTTCATTTAAGCACATGGGATAATATACTTTGGTCAAAAGTTTATAATAGTGGGTTTTTGGGGTTTATTAGATATAATGGAATTAATAATATAGGAAAGGGTATATTTTAGGGATTTAATAAAATATGTTAAAGGTTAATATGAGAGGGGAGTGAAAAACAAAACACATATTACCTCTAGTATAAAATAATCAAGAATTTGCTCATCTCTATATTTCTTTCAATAATACTTAGGATAAATGTGATTTTGTGGGTTTTAATGAATGTTTATGAAGGGATGAAGTTAATTATTCTAGGGTTACAATTTTACTAAGTAAGAGTCTATTTTTACTTAGGAAAAAGGGGCTTTAATACATGAATGAAGGATAATTGATGATAAATGAGAATTTAGCATAAGAACTCAATATTTTTAACTAACCAGTCATAGAGCCTTGGGTCTAGTTCCAAAAAAAGTCAGAGAAATGCTCTGAGCCTATTTGAATCATATCTTAGAATATTGAACACTCGTGGCGGAGGGGAAATAAGTGATTTTGTGCGATGATGTATTATTTACTTCATTTCTCCACTACTTTCTACCTACCCAACTTCTATTTCTAACATTTGTTTCTTCATTTTGCACGTGCATTTAGGCTTGCAACCTTAAAACATTTTCTTTCAAAGCATAAAAATAATATAGATCTACGTTACTTCATCTAAGGACTCAGATTAAACTTTTGATCCCCTTATTATTTTCTACCTATCTACTGATTTTTCAAGTTTAAATTGTTTGAAAAATCTTTATTCACTATATAAAACATGAAATTGAAAGCATGAAAATTTAAGATTGAGTTGTTTAACTGATCATGGATTATGGAATTTATTGACACTCTGCACATAATCATTATTCTTGCAGTAAAAAATAAAAGTAGTGGCATTTGGACTTGCTCACTTTCAAGTGTTATTTATTTTCTTTTGGGGTATATATTTTTCTAACTCCTTTGATCTTTCTTTTAGGACTTTTACCCTCTTTTTGATTGTTTATTATTTTTCATTTTTTCAAAATATGGGAAAGCAACTTGCAGAAAGCAAGGTATGTACATATTTACAAGACTTATCAAAGTCAATTCAAAATTTTATGAACCCTATTATCATAGGACCCTGACAGTGGCTCCACATGGGGATGACATTTCCTGGTGAAATATCAAGAACTCTTAGACTGGTAGCCTTTTGAAACTTTGACTGTAATGATCCTGTAAATGTCTTATGATATATAGAACTTATTCATATTTATGATATTTAATTTTCAAATCTTAGGGCCTTCTCTTCGGGCTTTAACCTTGCTATCGAAACATCCAATCCAATCTAAACTTTGCAATGTATATGTACAATGATCAAATTGAATAAAAACTAACTATTAGTTAACTTAGGTGAGTAGTAGTGCTTCAATAATCTGTCGTTAACCCATGCTTCTTGCAGATCTGTTCCATCCAATTCTCTGAGAAAGAAATCATTATTACCTCTACATCCATAAATTACATAATGCCCTTTCCATAGAAAATAAAATTTTCCATGTTTTCCTATGTCCTATCTTCTGGAATCCCATTTTAACACTTTCTCTCCTATGTAAAAATCATCCTCTTTAGTCTTTTTATCATAGATTTTCTTGATGTTATCCTGAATGACTTGAGATTTGACATAAAATTATTCCCTTGTTTGTTACAAGTGAATATTTTGATTTATACTTATTTGGATGTCATTTGTTTCAACCTGTAATTCTTGGATAATTTTCATCACTGATACACCTGGGGAGGAAGAAAAAACAACATACATTCCATAAACTAGTTGGTAAGGTGAGGTACTAATGCATTTATTAGTAGTAAGTCTATCTGCCCATAAGGCATTGACTAACTTATTATGCCAAGTCTTTTTATTGTCTTCAAGTACTTTTTTGATGATATTTACTTGGCTTTTGTTTGAGGATTCAGCTAGGCCATTACCTTGGGGGTAATATGCAGTAGAGTGGCCTAGGGTAATATGGTATTTGTGGAAAAAGTCAATCATTTTCTTGGATTTGAATGCTACTGCATTATCAATAATTATCTTTTAATGGCACCCAAATCTTGAAAGGATGTTGTTTTCTATGAAGGAAATAATGACAGTATTAGTGGATTGTCTGGAGTGTATGGCTTCAATCCACTTGGTAAAATAATCAGCGGCTGTCAAAATCCACTTATGTTGGCCTAAAGATGGAGGGTGAATTTCACCAATGAAGTCTAAACCTCATTGTTGAAATGGCACTTCAGTTGAAATAGGCTTCAAAGGAAGGGGTAATAATTTCTTCTTACCCTAAAAAATTTGGCACTTATGACATGAGGTAACATGATTTTTGACATCGGCAAACAAGGTAGGCCTGTAAAAACCAACTCTCAAAATCTTGTCTGCAGTAGTTTTCCAGTATAAATTTCCTCCACAGTCACCTGCATGAAATTCTTCAAGTATTTTGTCAGCTTCTTCCTTTAGTAAAAAATTTAGTAAAATCCCACTATGATCTCTCCAAAAAAGTACATTATCTAAGATACAAAATCTTACTGCTTTAAGTTTTAAAAATGTAGCTTTGGTTCTAGAAAATCCAAAAGGATCTTGTAAGTTTTGGAGTACAAATATGATATCTGTATACCAAGGTGAGTGTGAAAAGGCTTCACTGATTGATGGAGTCTCCATCTCTTCCTGATCATCTACTTGAGCAACAAAATTTATATCCAGGGCATTATAAGTGGATTCAACGATAAGTCTTTCTAATCCTTGACCTTTAATGAGCTTGGTGGGTTTTATCTCTATGTCATATTCTAAGATAGTGGCAATCCACTTACCTCTTCTTCCATCAGGACCATCGTGAGTAATAATGTCTTTAACTACAGAATTTGGGACATAGGAAATAATGTGTGAGTAGAGAATATAAACTTTGAAGTCATTAATATCCTTAACCAAGGCTAAGGCTTGTTCTTCCATAATTTTATACTTCAAAGGGGCATCTATAAGGTCTTTACTAAAAAATATATGGGTTGTTCAAATCCTTGTTCATTTTTCTGCAGTAAAACTGTAGCAATGGTGTGTTCTAAAGAAAATGAAAAAATCATGAAATCTTTCTTAAAATCAGGACTTAAAATATTTACCTCTTCACTTAATCTGTGGGATTTTTATCATGTATTTTAGCATCTTTCTGAGCTAATTTTCTTGTCTTCTCAATATTTCCAATCATCTTGGTCAATCTATTGATTTCATTTGTCTTCAAGGACATCTCCTCCATTGCTTTTACTAGTTGACTTCTTTCATCTGTAGGTGGCAACACTGTTGTAGAAGATTTAGTTATTGAAGTTGTTGAAGATGTCACTGGAACTCTAGTGGCCAGTGGCTCTTTGGGTGCTAATTTTTATCCTAAACTAGAAGGAACTACTTTCGTAATCACTAGGATGACAGTGGGAATGACTGGTTCTTTAACTGTCAACTTTTCTTGGACAACTTGGTCCATTTGTACTTCCATTTCCCTGATTTGAGCTATCAGTTGAAGTATCAAGCTCATCATTTCATATTTCTCCTTTTGATCCTGTAAACTTCCTTTGTTTGAGGAGGCTCTCCTTGAGGAAGCTTGAGTTGTTTCCTCAAGGCAGCTATCTCCTCATTTTTCCTTTTAACCAATGCTTCAGCTTCTTTGATGTTTGTAGGATCATATCCTGCCTACAATACTAACTCTTCTAAGGCCTTTATACTTAGATACTTTTCATATAATGAAGCTTTATCCATCTTCATTTGGTCCTGCATATTATAAATGGTATTTTTAAGTCTATGAGCACTCATAGATTTTGTTGTCACTATGGAATAGAGCATTTCTGATGTTTGCCTGTGAAATTCAATCTGATCCAACTCATGGATTTTATCTCTGGCTACTTCCATATCAACTTTTTTATAGTCAGACACTATCTTTGGCACTGGTACAGTGGCCTGTAAGACTGGCATAATCAATTTTTGAGTTGAATAATCAAAGGCTAGTAGGAATCTATTTTGATTACCTAGCTTCTGCCTCAAAAACTGAGAACATATTTCAGTTTTGATTTCCTCATTCTTCAATTTGATTTGCTTGTATTTTTCCTTAATATCTAAATCCTTCTCCACCGCTGAATGTGAGGAAGAAGCCTCCATACTTTTTTTCGTTTCGATTATCTGTGCATCTTCATTATTCAATTGTTCTTGAGTATGATTTGGCTCACTGATGATTACAGTGGCTACATTGGTCTCTGTTTGTGTAGTGTTGGTATTCAAGGGTTGTGTTTCATCAACATCTATTATTATATTACCTTTAGTTGTTGTATCTAGTTTTGGCCTCTTATTGTAAATGATTTTAAACTTTTTCTCTGTTGTAGTCTCTGTAGTATAATATTCTTCTTCTCTAATGATTTTAGTGGATGTCCCTGGCTATTTGGCAACTTCCAAAGGGTGACTAGTATTCCTTTGGTTTATTGCCTCTTTTAAATTATTTTCAACCCGCTTAATTTGATTAGAAAACTTCTCTATTTATGGCTTTGACTCATGGATAAAGGGTGTCAATTTACATTTTACCCTTAATTTACTTAAGGTCCCTTGTTGATCATAATTCCATGGGAAGGTTTCTTCTAATTTGTACTCCAGTAGTTGACTTGTTGCTTCCTTTTCTACTTCTCTTTGATTACATATGAAAGGCCCAATTTGAGTTTTGAGTTTAAATTGGGTCTTTTTCTTGGCTGCCATGAAATTAACTGAATCTGAAATTAGGATATGCCTAATGTACTCTAAGGAAAAGATCCTCATAGATGGATGTTTTGGTAACTTGTAGGGAAACAAGTTAGAGCCCAAAACTTTGATTTCAGTGAATTTATCATATAAATACCAATCACCTACTTTTCTTTTCTCTAATAGCTGCAATATTCTCTTCATTTCCTCACTAATTCTAGGATGCTCTTTTTTTGTCAAGATGGTCATCAATGGATGTAAAAAAAACTCTACAAACTCTTAATAACTAAAATATGTGCCTTGTTTCCTGAGTATGGATGTCTAGAAGACAACTGATAGAGGTTTTCCTTCTATATCCAACCTCTGAAGTGAAATTGGAAAACTCTCTGATTGAAAAAATATAAACAAGTGGAACAGATAGGAGGTATATCTAAATACTCCTTCTAGCTATAAATTAGTCAATTGATAGTGAATGCTATTAGCTATAAAACCATCATAATCAAATACAACTGAATGTGGCTGTCCTAGAGAAAATGTAGACAAAAATCCCAATATTGACTCATCAGTATGCTCATGAGTGAAATACCCATGTATGAAGGAAAGTATGGAGATTAGATGCCTTGAACCTTTAGGGAACTCAGTAGTTTAGTATGGAGGGCTCAATTTTGGAATTTCAACATGAAGAGGCATGAAATTCTGGAGAATCATAAACCTTTTAGGAAATTCTAAGTTAATTTATAACTTAGTGAGGGCTTCAATAGAAATGGGACTGCTTGGGGGTTTGGTTGAAGCTGCAACAATTGGTTTATTGACTCTACAGTAATAGTAAATAGGACCTCTTTATTTGCATTAAAAATAGATGTTTATTCAGGAATGTAGTACTAGTGACATAATCTGATAATATCTTGACAAGGGTGAGTCAGAGGGACTACATATTTGGGAAAATTGAATTCCCAAATATGGACATCTTCTTGATCATCTACGGATTTTCCAAAACACGAGTTGTGGATATCTAAAAAATTGAAATCAACTATAGGATCAACTATTTTGTAGTCAATATCAGTGAAGGGCATATGCTCAATATCAACAACTGGGGGTTGTAATGGGTTGACTACAATTTCAGTATTTGAAGTCATGCCAGGAGTAGCTTTAGGACTCTTAGAACCTTCAGATTTGTTTCCACTCTGTTTTTTAGGCATCTTTATTGGCTTCTTCAAGTTTAAACTATTTGTAGAGGAAATTTTACTATAACAGAGGCTTGATTAGGCAGTTTCAGCAAAATAGAATGTCTCTTTGTATTTTATGCTCAATTAGATCTCTAAAATGAAGTTCTGAAGCTGAAAACTGGTCTAAAATTGAAAACAAGGGTTTTCTGAGTCTTTTGACTGCAAAATGGGCTAAAATATGTTAAAAAGGTATTTTTAGAAGATATAGGGCACTTGCGGAGGATTTATGGTCTTTTAAAGCTTGAAATTGATCAATAATTGTGAAAAACTGATAAATTTCCTTAAAAATGGTGCACAATAAACAACTAGGGTTCTTGGGAAAACTTTGCCGGGGTTTTTCCTGTTTCTGGGACTTTTGGGCAATTTTAATTTGATTAATTTCTTCATTTAAAAATGCTTTCTCTTTCTTTTAAAGGTCTTTTGAATTGAGTTGCAGGTTTAAATCTTAGGAGAATACCTGTCTTGATGCAAGTATCAGTTTTATCAGGGTTTTCTTTAGTCTTCTGGTCAAATTGATTGCTCTAGTGGTTGAACTAGAGCAATATAGTTTCTTAGCAGTCCTTTATAGGTCTCTTAGGCAAAGGTTTGCAAGATTTGGGTGTAAATATGGCAGAAAATGGCTATCAGGGGATTTTTGCGGGTTTACGCTCTCAGGAAGGGAAAACAATGGTTAAACGTGATATATGAATGAATTTAACGTGTTAACCAAGGTTTTATCAAATGTATGAATTTGCATTGAACAACATTGAATGCAAGTCACAATCAGGAGGGAAGCAGTTTTTAATTTACACATTCTTTGAAAACAAGTGGTTTATCGTGTGGATTTTGGGTGGTAAGTGGTTTTAATGAAAACTCATGTGATCAAATCAAAAGAGGCCATGTGGAGGGAAGGGTTAGCAGAAAACGAGCCATTTCGCATGGCTTTCGCCTTGGACCAGTCAAGCATTTAATCCATGTGATATTAAACGTTGACCGTCACATCTGCAAAGTATATTTGAACGGTGAGGATTTGTTCGGGAGGTGCATTGTAAAGTAATGGTGGGACTAGGCTTAGATTTCATAAGCGGAAGGGTTGGGATAGGTTTAAACCTTTATAATATGGTTGAGGGGTAAAGTTTTAAAAAATGTATGTAATGGTTTATTTATATATAGTGGCGAGATAAATGGTTTTAAAACATATGATAATTTTATAATTAATATACAAGGTGCGGGCTTTAGACTTGGTATAATATATGGTAGGTTATAAATGTTTTATTTTAAAACATTTTAAAAATGTTTAAAATATGAGGGCACGTTTTTATATTATATAGTCTTTTAACCATTTTCGATAGTTTAAAAACTATAGGGCGGGATATTGAAACAACGAGAATCTTTTAGACCAAAGGGCTTTCAATTTGGGATTTTCATTTAAGCACATGGGATAATATACCTTGGTAAAAAGTTTATAATAGTGGGTTTTGGGGGTTTATTAGATATAATGGAATTAATAATATAGGAAAGGGTATTTTTTAGGGATTTAATAAAATATTTTAAAATTTAATAGGAGAGGGGAGTGAAAAACAAAATACACATTATCTCTAGTATAAAATAATCAAGCATTTGCTCATCTTTATATTTCTTTCAATAATACTTAGGATAGATGTGATTTTGTGGGTTTTTATGAATGTTTATGAAGGGATGAAGTTAGTTATTCTAGGGTTACAATGTTACTAAGTAAGAGTGTGTTTTTACTTAGGAAAAAGGGGTTTTAATACATGAATGAAGGATAAATGATGATAAATGAGGATTTAGCAAAAGAACTCAATATTTTTAACTAGCCAGTCATAGAGCCTTGGGTCCAGTCCCAACAAAAGTCAGAGAAATGCTCTAAGCTTGTTTGACTGATAGCTTAGAATACCAAAGACTTATGGGGGAGGGGAAATTAGTGATTTTTCCCAATGATATATTATTTACATGATTGCTCCACTGCTTTCTACCTACCCAAATTCCATTTATAACATTTGTTTCTTCATTTTGCACGTGCATTTAGGCTTGCAACCTTAAAAAAAATTCTTTCAAAACATAAAAGTAATCTAAATCTGCCTTATTTCATCCGAGGGCTCAAATTAAATTCTTGAGCTCCTCATTATTCTCTACCTATCTACTGATTTTTCAAGTTTAAATTGTTTGACAAATATTTATTCACTATCTAAAACATAAAATTGAAAGCATGAAAAGTTAAGATTGAGATGTTTAACTAATCATGGATTATGGAATTTATTGACACTCTGCACGGAATCATTATTCTTGAAGTAAAAAGTAAAAGTAGTGGCATTTGGACCTGCTCACTTTCAGGTGTTATTTCTTTTCTTTTGGAGTATAAATTTTTCTAAGTCCTTTGATCTTTCTTTTAGGACTTTTACCCTCTTTTTGATTTTTTATTATTTTTCATTTTTTTCAAAATATGGGAAAAAAACTTGCAGAAAGCAAGGTATGTACATATTTACAAGACTTATCAAAGTCAATTCAAAATTTTATAAACCCTATTATTATAGGACCCTAACAATGGCTCCACATGGGGATCAGATTTCCTAGTGAAATATCAAGAACTCTAAGACTAGTAGCCTTTTGAAACTTTGATTGTAATGATCCCGTAAATGTCTTCTGATATCTGAAAATTATTCATATTTATGATATTTACTTTACAAATCTTAGGGCCTTCTCTTCGGGATTCAACCTTTCTAATGAAACATCCAATCCAATCTAAAATTTGCAATGTATATGTACAATTATCAAAGTGAATAAAAACTAAATATTAGTTAACTCAGGTGAGTCGTAGTGCTTCAGCAATCTACCATTAACTGGTGCTTCTTACAGATCTGTTACATCCAATTATTTGAGAAAGAAATCATTATTACCCCTATATCCATAAATTACATAAGGCCCTTTCCATAGAAAATCAAATTTTCCATGTTTTCCTTTGTCTTCTCTTATGGAATCCCATTTTAACACTTTATCTCCTATGTAAAAATAATCCTCTTTAGTATTTTTATCATAGATTTTCTTGATGTTATCTTGAATGGCTTGAGATTTTACATAAACTTCTTCCCTTGTTTGTTGCAAGTGAATAGTTTGATTTATCCTTCTTTGGATTTGATTTGTTTCAACCTATAATTCTTGGATAATTTTCATCACTGATACACCTAGGGAGGAAGGAAAAACAACATCCATTCCATAAACTAGTTGGTAAGGTGAAGTACCAATGGATTTCTTAGTAGTAAGTCTATCTTCCCATAAGGCATTGACTAAATTCTTATGCCAAGTCTTTTTATTGTCTTCAAGTAATTTTTCGATGATATTTACTCGGCTTTTGTTTGAGGATTCAGCTAGGCCATTATCTTGGGGGTAATATGCAGTAGAGTGGCCAGGGTAATATGGTATTTATGGAAAAAGTCAATCATTTTCCTGGATTTGAATGCTGTTGCATTATTAGTAATTATCTTTTGAGGGCACCTAAATCTTGAAAGGATGTTTTTTTCTAGGAAGGAAATAATGACAGTACCAGTGGATTGTCTAGGGCATGGCTTCAATCCACTTGGTAAAATAATGAGTGGCTGTCAAAATCCACTTATGTTGGCCTGAAGATGGATGGTGAATTTCACCAATGAAGTCTAAACCCCATTATTGAAATGGCACTTCAGTTGAAATAAGCTTCAAAATGAGGGGTAATAATTTCTTACCCTAAAAATTTCGGCACTTATGACATGAAGTAACATATCTTTTGACATCAACAAACAAGGTATGGCAGTAAAAACTAGCTCTCAGAATCTTGTCTGTAGTATTTTTCCAGTATAAATGTCCTCCACAGTCACATGAATGAAATTATTCAAGTATTTTGTCAGATTCTTCCTTTAGTAAAAAATTTAGTAAAATCCCACTATGATCTCTCCAAAAAAGTACATTATCTAAGATACAAAATCTTACTGCTTTAAGTTTTTAAAATGTAGCTTTGGTTCTAGACAATATAGGAGGAGCTTGTAAGTTTTGGAGTAAAAATATGATATCTGTATCCCAAGGTGAGTGTGAAAAGGCTTCACTGATTGATGGAGTCGCCATCTCTTCCTGATCATCTACTTGAGTAATAAAATTTATATCTAGGGCATTACAATTGGATTCAGCCATAAGTCTGGTTAATCCTTGACCTTTAATGAGCTTGGTGGGTTTTATCTTTATGTCATATTCTAATATAGTGGTGATCCACTTACCTCTTCTTCCATCAGGACCATCTTGAGTAAGAATTTATTTAACTACAGAATTTGGGACATAGGCAATAATGTGTGAGTAGAGAATATAAAATCTGAAGTCTTTAATGGCCTTAACCAAGGCTAAGGCTTGTTTTTCCATAATTTTATACTTCAAAGGGGAATGTCTAAGGGATTTACTAAAAAAAGCTTTGGGTTGTTCAAATCCTTGGTCATTTTTCTGCAGTAAAACTGCAACAACGGTGTGTTCTGAAGCAAATGAAAAAATCATGAAATATTTCTTAAAATCAGGACTTGTTAGGACTAAAGTTTTGGTTAACGTTTGTTTAATAGAGTCAAATGATTGTTTAGCCTCAAAAACCCATCTAGGAACTGAATATTTTTTGAGCATGTTATTCAATTCTCTAATTATCTCAACTAAATTAGATATGAATCTTTTTTAAAAAAATATCTTACCTAAAAAAGCTTGTAATTATTTGATGTTTCTTGGTGGGTTGATGTTTAGAATTGCATCTGTCCTAGAAAGACCTATCCTAATTACTTCTTTTGAGATTATATGTCCGAGTAACTTACCTTCTTCTATTCCAAACAGAATTTTCTTAGGATTTAAAGACATGCCATATTTCCTGCAATTAATGAAAAATTGTCTTAAATGATCCAAGTGTTCATTATCTGTTTTGGAAAAAACACGAATGTCATCTAAGTAAATAACTAAGAACTCATGTATTTCCTTTGCAAAGGCTATGTCCATAGCTCTTTGCAAGGTTTCTCCTACATTCACTAGGCCAAAGGGCATTTTTACATACATATAAGTACCCCAAGGAGTAGTAAATGTTGTTTTAGCTTGGTCTTCTTCTTGAACTAGGATCTAGTTGTATCTTGAAAAACCATATAACAATGAAATCCTTGAAGAACCCACTACCCTTTGTAATATGTGGTCCATTTTGGGTAAAGGGTAATTATCCTTTAAAGATACTTTGTTAAGATTCTAAAGTTCACACACAATCTAATTTCTCTTTTTTTCTTTCTTGTAGGAACTAGGTTTGAAACCCAATCAGAATATCTGATTGATGCAATGATATGGGCACCATACATTCTTTTAACTTCTTTTTCAATAAAAGGGAATAGCACACGGTTAGTCATTCTCAAATTTTGTTTGAATGGCTTTTGATCTTATTTTATTGGAATTTTGTGTTGGATTATGTTTGTATCATAAGATTTTAAATCTTCATAACTCCAAGCGAACACATCTTGATATTCCTTTAAAAGCTAAATATATTTATCATTTTCTTGTTCAGGTAAAATTTTGGACAATTTAATTATCATTGGTTTTGATTTTGTACCAATATTACATTCTTGTATGTTAGATCTTACTGGCTCCATTTTTGGTTTTCTAGCTACATCATTAGAGTAAAAAAGATCCTCTAAGGGAGTTAAACCTTTAGGTAAAAATTTATCCTTAAGATTCACTATATCTAATTAATTTTCAATAATTTCTTCAATCTCTAATCTCTCTAAACTATCTATGTTAGTTTGACTAAATCTAGTGGGTTTATCAAACTTAATTTTATTTACATCTACGTCATTTAAATCTATTTCACAATCCAAATCATGATTTACTGTACAATCTGTATCTATAATAAAATTGTGAAAATTTCCTTCATTTTTCATAAACTTGTAAATTTGTTCATCCTGAGAAAAAATCTTCCAATACTTAAGATTATCTGGAATTATTAGCCTATGTTTGACTTCAGCAATATATCTATGATTAGGTTGGAATGGTAAATTGCATGTACTGGAAAAATTTGCAACACAATGGGCTTGTATATTATTCTTTCTAGGTATAACAACAAGCTTACATTCCAATAAATCATCAGTTAAATCTATGATATTGTCTCTATATCTACTTAGTCTAGGATTGTAAACAGAATAAACTCCATTTACTTGTTTTATGATCAAATATGAATCTCCCATGATTAAAATTCTTTTTCCTCCTGAGTTTCTAATGATTTGGATTCCTAGGATAAAGGCTTCATACTCGGCCATATTGCTTGTACATTTGAAATTTAGTCTGAAAGCATGACCTTCAAAATGACTTTTTTCCATTTTTTTTATCCAGACTCCTGCTCTTTCTCCTAAATTATTCATTAAACCATCAAAGTCTAAATTCCATTGAGATTCATGAAAAATGTTATCATTGTTTGGTTCTCTCTTTTTATCTACTAGTTCAGTTTGGATTTGATTTGTTTTAGAGTTACAAAGGATGAAAGAATCAAGGTCAGTTGGTGTAGAGTAAATGGGATAATTTATAGATATTTCAGTACTAATGACCATGTACTTCATTAATGTTTCCCTATATAAATTTTTAACCTGGACAAACACTGATATAGTAGCGTAAGACATGTCCAATTATAGAGATCCCTGTAAATTTTATCCACATGAGCGAGAAAGTAGAATACCATATTTTGGTGGGTATCAGCTACTACAACGTCCATTAATATACACTTACCAGGGTATTGAACTAGTGTTACAAACAAATCCTTAATTAAACCTAAGTGTTTAACTTTACTGGAATAAAAAGAAAAAAAATCTTTGTATGGCCTTGTAATTTCTGGATTCAGAGTTTCCTTGATGGATTTTGGCATTAAGTTATGGGAAGCTCCTAAATCTAACATTGTGTTATATATAATTTGATCATGAATGGTGAGACTGATATAAAATGGAGGAAATGCACCATCTGCATGTTTTCCATTTACATCTAGGCCAAAAATCAACTCTGGCTGATCATCATTTAGATTTATGGAGTCTTCTCCATCATTCATATTTCATGTTTCAGTTATGGTTGATTTTTACAAGTCATTCTTTACCAATTCAGTCAAAGGAATTAGTATTTTTAGTTTTTCAATTTCTGATTGTATGTTGAATGCAGGTTGAGCTTTAATGATTTCAATCAGTTCTTCTTTGGTAACTATAGTTTATGTTGGTTTGTCTTGCTTTTCTACAGTTGTTTTTTCATTTTCAATTGTTTTAGGATTCTCTGTTTGTGTTTCCTCTATTTTACTACTTCTAACTTTCTTCTTAGGGATTGTTTGTGAAGCAGTAGATGTTCTTTCTGACTTAGAATTTTCAGCAGATGTTTTTGAGGCCACAAATTTTGGGTATGCTGTTTTAGGATAAGCATAAGGCTTTTTGGGATCTAAATTTGTTGTTTTTACAGAGTTATAAGATTTATTAGCAGTAGATTTTTGAGAATATTTTCAACTTAAGAAACTTCGTCAGTAATGTCAACAATTTTAGGGCTTGATGCTTTCTTTGGACTAGAAATGTTTTGGGAGGAATTTGAGTTTTGCTTATTTTCCCTTGGGAGAATTTGCAGAACTTTTGTTTTAGGGGCTTTTACCATTTTCAGATTTTGATTTTGGGAAGTATTTTTTAGTAGAAGACTCCTTTTTTTCTTGTTTCTAAGGTTATACTGGCTATGTATTTCATTTATTGCATATTCATGACCTTGCTTATAATCAAAGGATTCACTAGAATCTAATTTAAGTTGTTGAAATTCAAACAATTCCTGATCTTCCTGAGTTATGAAAATAGTATTATTGTCATCAATTCCCATTAGATTAATAGTATCCATCTCTTCATCATTATTATTTTGACAACTTTCAACATAGTTCTCTTGGAATGGTGACCTAATGGTTTGGTCCGGGGATGTTTATTTTTCTTTTCCAGAATTTATATTTTTTCTAAAGTCGGGATTTCTGATCTGTTGTTCGTTATCCCACCGAGGTCTTCTATCCATATTATATACTCTATCAATTAATATTTCTAAGGTTTTAGCTATAACATCAATTTTTGTGTCTAAATTAGCATTTTCTTCTTTAATAGTGACTCTTCCTTCATTTCTAAGTCTAAATTTTCCAGCTAGGATGTTCACTTCTACACTTACTGCATCAGTTTGCATTTTTTCTAAGGTGTTTGCATCTCTTTCCCTTAATTGGTAAGCCATATATATGTCAAATCCATCAGGGAATTTGAGCAGAATGGAATAAGGAGTAGGTTTCGGATTTGCATGGATAGAAGTATAGACAATATTATGCCTGGTGTAGTAATATTGAACTGACCCAATTGGAGCTCTTTTTGAATTATCAAATTCAGACAAAATTTGGAGCGGGTTCTTTTTATTTTCCCATTTATTTAAAAACAAAATAAAAAAGATAGCTAAATCAGTTACACTACCAGCAGCTAAATCTTTAAACCATTTCTTAACTTCTCCTGTTAAAGTTTGAGAAAACAGTCTCATTTGAACATTTGAATCATCAATTTCATAAATTTCAAAGAATTTTATCATCTTAGTGATATGTTGTTGGGAAGAATGTTGAGTAGTGCCATCAAATAGTGGTATTTTGTTTTGATATTCTTGTGGCATATCATGAAGTTGTTGTGGTAGGAAAAGGGGAGCATATCTAGAAGCCATAGCTTGAATCTTGGCTTGACTGAGAGGTAAGGTAGAACTGCTTGGAGTTGTGCTGGAAATGATAGTTGATGAACTAAAGATAGTATTTGAAGTGTTGGGAAACAAGGATGATGTTTTTATGAAATCAAAAGGTGAAATAATGGATATAGTGGATGAAATGATTGGTGCAAATAATACTCTAGGTTGAAGAGGTAATTTAGTGATGAATGTATGTGTAAATGAGTAGGTAATAGAATTTATGAATGAGGTAACTGCATAAAGAGATAAATCTCTAGCAGGAATTTATTGTGGTATGTAATTGGGAAGCTGAAGGTATGTTTGCATAAGTCAATAAATGAGCTAATTAAATAGCTTCATCAATATCCTTTAGAGTAGTAACATTAATTTCCTCAACTTTGGTCTGATATTTAGGTTTCTTAGATCTAGAATTTAATGCAATAGATTTCCGTTTTGCATTCAAAAATGAAAGACAAGCAGGGTCTAAAAGAACAATTTTTAAATTATTTTTAGATTTACTTTTAAATAATGAATGCTAAAATTTCAAATCAAAATCAATGTCTTGCAGACTTTCTAACTCACTGGGTAATGAATTGAGTCTTATGAATAAGATTTCAGCTTCTAAATTTTTTGTATGTTTTTTTCTTTTTACCAATTCGGTCTGGGTTATATACTATAACAATAGGCTTAGGATCCAGGTTACTCCTGGTATAGTAGGTTTTCCTAGAAACTGGAATTATAATTTTTCAATACCCACAACCTAAAAAGAAATCTTAAAGTAAAAGGATGATTTAAATGATTCCTTTAAGACTAATTTTATGACTGAGGACTAGTTATTTCCCGAGTATGGTCGCTAGTAATGTTATAACTCCAGTAAAATCTTAAGTTGTGGGATTTTGGTTTTTAGTCAAAGAATACTAGAGGTAACCACAAACCTACTTCAAACTCTACGATCTAGCCTTCCTAGGGTTCAGAGAGGGCTCTGTCTTTAGATTTTAACTTTGTTTTAATTTGTGAATATTAGGCTAGTTATTGAAGTGCAATTTTGGTTTGGTTTTGTTGGATTTGGTGGAAAAATTTCACTTGAAGGGTAGATAGAGGGAAATATACTTGTCCATTGGGCTATGGAATCTAAGTGAAGCTAAAAAAACCGGGATCAAGGCCTAAAAGGTCAAATGTCTGCAGGGCAAGATAGATAATGCTTGGAGACCTTGGGAAATTGGTTTTTTGGATGGTATGATCGGGATAAAGGGCACTTAAGAATCCTTAAATCCGGAAAAGGGAAGTAGTATATAGAGTTCAAAGGGGAGAGGGAGTAATTAAGGGTTCCCTACTATGGAAATCAGACAAAAATGTTCAATTAAGGGTTCATCTGTAAGTGGCAACACCGTTGTAGAAGATTTAATTACTAATGTTGTTGAAGATGTCACTAGCACTGCAGTGGCCAGTGGCTCTTTGGGTGCCAATTTTTCTCCTAAATTAGAAGGCACTATTGCTATAATGATAGGAATGACAGTGGGAATGAATTTTTCTTTAACTTTCATCTTTTCTTGGACAACTTGGTCCATTTGTACTTCCATTTTCTTGATTTGAGTTGTCAGTTGAAGTATAAAGCTCATCATTTCATCTTTCTCCTTTTGATCTTGTAAAACTTCCTTTGTTTGAGGATGCTCTCCTTGAGGAAGCTTGAGTTGTTTCCTCAAGGTAGCTATGTCCTCATTTTTCTTTTTAACCAATGCTTCAGCTGCTTTGATGTTTGTAGGATCATATCCTACCTACAATACTAACTCTTCTAAGGCCTTTATCCTTAGATCCTTTGCATATAATGAAGCTTTATCCATCTTCATTTGGTCCTCCATATTAGAAATTGTATTTTGAATTCTATGAGCACTCATAGTTTTTTTTGTCACTATGGAATAGAGCATCTCTGATGTTTTCTTGTGAAATTTAATCTGATCCAACTCATGGATTTTTTCTGTGGCTACTTCCATATCAACTTTTTTATAGTCAGCCACTGTCTTTGACACTGGTATAGTGGGTTGTAAGACTAAAATAATCAATTTTTTAGTTGAATAATCAAAGGCTTATAGGAATCTATTTTGATTACCTGGCTTCTGCTTAAAAAATTGAGAATATATTTCAGTTTTGATTTCCTCATTCTTCAATTTGATTTTTTTGTATTTTTCCTCAATATCTAAATCCTTATCCTCAGCTGAATGTGAGGAAGAATCCTCCATACTTTTTTTCCTTTCCATTATCTATGCATATTCATTATTCAATATTTCTTAATTCTGATTTGTCTCACTAATTATTATAGTGGCTACATTGGTCTCTATCTACGTAGTGTTGGTATTTAAGGGTTGTGTTTCCTCAACATCTGTTGTTATTTTACCTTTAGATATTGTATCCAGTTTTGGCCTCTTATTGTAAATGATTATAAACTTTGTCACTGTTGTAGTCTCTGCAGTATAAGCTTCTTCTTCTCTTATTATTTTAGTGGATGTCTCTGGCTGTTTGGAAACTTCCAAAGGGTGACTAGTATTCCTTTCGTTTACTGACTCTTTTAAAGTATTTTCAACCCACTCAATTTTTTCAGAAAACTTCTCTATTTCTGGCTTTGACTCATGGATAAAGGGTGTAAATTTACATTTTATCCTTAATTTACTTAATATCCCTTGTGGATCATAATTCCATGGGAAGCTTTCTTCTAATTTTTACTCTAGTAGTTGACTGGTTGCTTCCTTTTCCACTTCTCTTTGATTATATATGAAAGGCCCAATTTGATTTTTGAGTTCAAATTGGGTCTTTTTCTTGGCTGCCATGAAATTAATTGAATCTAGATTTAGGATCTGCCTAATGTACTCTAAGGAAAATATCCTCATAGATGGATGCTTTGGTAACTTGTAGGGCAACAAGTTAGAACCAAAAACTCTGATTTCAGTGAATTTCTCATATAAATAAAAATCACCTACTTTGCTTTTCTCTGTTAGCTGCAACATTCTCTTCATTTCCTCAATGATTCTAGGCTGCTCTATTTTTTCAAGATGGTGGTCAATGGATGTACAAATAACTCTAAAAACTCTGAATAATTAAATTATGTGCCTTCTTTTGTGAGTATGGATGTCTAGAAGACAACTGATAGAGGTTTTCCTTCTATATCCAAATTCTGAAGTGAAATTGGAAAACTCTCTAATTGAAAGAATAGAAACAAGTGGAACATATAGGAGGTATATCTAAGTACGCCTTCCAGCTGTAAATTAGTCAATTGATAGTGAATGCTATCAACTATAAAACCAACATAGTCAAATCCAACTGAAGGTGGTTGTCCTGGAGAAAATGTAGACAAAAATCCAAATATTGACTCATCAGTAGGCTCTCATTGAAATACCAAAGTATGAAGGAAAGCATGGAGATTACATGCCTTGAACCTTCAGGGAACTTGGCAGTTGAATATGGAGGGTTTAATTTTGGAATTTCAACATGCTAAGGCATGAAAGTCTAGAAAATCATAAAACTTTTAGGAAAGTCTAAGTTAATGTATAGCTTAGTTAGGGCGTCAATAGATAATGGGACTGCTTGTGGGTCTGGTTGAAGTTGCAACATTTGGTTTATTGACTCCGCATTAGTAGTAAATAGGACCTCTTTATTTGCATTCCCAATAGCTCTTTGTTTAGGAATGTAGTACTGGTGACATAGTCTGATAATTTCTTGACAAGGGTGAGTTAGGGGGAGTCTGCAACATTATTGGTGCTACCCTTCTTATACTTGATGTTCAAATGAAACTGTTGCAGATATGTGGACCACTTCTGATGGCGATCATTCTGCAACTTCCCTTGCGTCTGTATGAACTACAGGGGTGAGTGGTCTGTGTGGATGATTGTTTCCTTACCAAAAACGTAATGCTTCCATTGTCGACAAGCTTGCACAATGGAATATATTTCTTTTTCATAAGTGGGATACTTGTGAACTATGTCAGACAATGTCTCACTGTGATATGCCACTGGATGTCCCTGTTGACTAAGAACTACCCCAATAACATAGTTAGAGGCATCTGTCTCGATCTCAAATGGTTGTTGCAAGTCGGGTAATGTGAGCACTGGGGCAGAACAAAGGCGATTTTTCAATTATGTGAATGCCTTCTATTGAGATTCCGACCAAAAGAATTTTTCTCTCGCTCCTCCCTTGGTGACTTGACTCAAGGGCCAAGTGATATGAGAGAATCCCAATATGAACCTTCGGTAGAAATTAGCAAGACCCAAAAGTTGCGAAGCTCTGTTATAGTGGTTGGGGATGACTAATCCTGAATGACTTGGGTCTTGGTGGGATCCACATGCACCCCCCTTTCATCAATAATGTATCCGAGATATTGAACCCGGGTCATGCCAAAAGTGCACTTCTCCAAATTGGCACACAACTTGTGTTGCCATAGTGTTTGGAGGACTTTTCGGATGTGGTAGAGGTGCTCTTCCCAAGTCTGGCTGAAGATCATAATGTCATCCAAGTACACCACTACAAATGAGTTGGTGAATGGCCGCAATATGTCATCCATCATCCTCATGAAGGTAGCGGGAGCATTTGTCAACCCGAAATGCATGACCAACCATTCAAAAAGGCCTTCCTTGGCATTGAAGGCAGTCTTCCACACATCATAGGTTTCAATTGGTACCTGGTGATACCCAGACTTCAAGTCGATCTTGCTGAAATATTTCGCCCACTTGAGTTGCTCTAGAAGGTCATCAATCCATGGGATTGGGTACCTATTCCTGATAGTGATCTTGTTCAGCGCCCGATAGTCAATACAGAGTCTCCACGTCCCATCCTTCTTCTGTACCAACACGATCGGGCTCCCACAGGGCGATGAACTTTGTCGGATGTGACCTTTCTGTAGCAGCTCCTGAATCTACCTCTTGATTTCATCATTCTCCAAAACATAGCGTTGATAGATTGGTCCATTGGGTAGTGGCGCACCTTGGGTTAGATCAATCAGGTGATTGAACTGACAGTGCATAGGAACCCCTATGGGTGAGGTGAAGATGTCCTCGTACTCCTCCACAACCTTGTCCATTTGTTTTTGTCTTGTAGAGGAGCCCTGTCTGGAGGTCTTGGCCACAGTCTTCTTCTTGCCCTGGGGGCAGATCATCAGGAAAAAAAAATTCCTGGTTTGGGAAATGAGCTTATTGCATTTTTTTGCAGTAACCAAAGAGATAGTGATAGGGGCTGGTACCTCTGGTATCTTGTACAACGTATTTCCAAAATTCACAATAACAGCACCAGGCCGAGACTCATACACAGCATGACGATTCCACAAGTATGGTTTTCCTAATAATAAATCAAAAACATCAGTAGGATCAACATCACATAATACCTCATCTGTGAAGGGCTTGATGCTATAGGGAAGGCGACACTAGTGGCTAATGCGAAGATCTCGTCCTTGGTGAAGCCATCTGATGGTGTATGGATGTGGCTGACCTGTGGTCGGCAAGCCCAACCGCTTCATGGTGTGTGCTGAAATGAGGTTTTTTTGGCTCCCATTGTCGACAATGAACTGTACTGGGGATCCCTTTACCCACATTTGGGAGTGGAAGAGACGTTCCTCCTCCTCTGGACCTTCCGGTTCCTCCTTCTGGATCTTTGTAGTGGCAACAGTGGCGTTGGGCTCTGCATCAATAATCTGTTTTCCTTTTTCATTCCCCTTGTTAGCTTCTGATTCAAAGTCGGAGCATGCATCTGACTCAGAATCCCTCATCTCAGCCACCAGCGACTACTTGGCCCGACACTCACTTGTGTTGTGAGTGGAGCTCTTATGGAACCCACACCACTTTCCCGTGTCCTTCTTTAGCTTTGCGGTGTTGTTCTTTGCTTGTGGCTTTGACAGGTTGTTTTGAGCCACCATGCCTTGGCTCCATCCTTTTTTCTATGGTTTGGGAGCACCTTTCCCTTGCTTTTGATTCACAGATCTAAACTCTCGCTTCTTCTATTTGAATTTCTG
This sequence comes from Pinus albicaulis, assembly GCA_034641835.2. Classification (NCBI taxonomy): domain Eukaryota; kingdom Viridiplantae; phylum Streptophyta; class Pinopsida; order Pinales; family Pinaceae; genus Pinus; species Pinus albicaulis. The sequence continues at coordinate 1,313,506,822 of CM076572.1, forward strand.
CTTAATCTTGGCAGCATATCGGTATGGTGTCCCAAGCGAGAAGATGTCGAGGAAATCCATTTCCTCCTGAATGTATCTGTGCAGACAACTGTGATACTTTAGCACCAGATATTTCTCTGAATCTTTGATACGCAGAAAGATACCCAACTTTGTTCTCAGGGTATGGAATAGATTCGTCAGCTCATGCACATCTTGATCCCTTTGTTGTCGCAACATGGTCCATTGTATGTACTTGTCCTCATAACGCCCCACGGGATAGTATCGTTCCTTGATGGCGTATCAAAAAGAATTCCAAGTGGGTATGCCCGAGAAAAGAGAGGGTTCTGTATCGTCCTTTTTCTCACAATAGGTTTCCCACCAGTCCTTGACATGGGGGGTAGCTTTGAGGAGTGCAAAAATAATCTTTTCCCGGTCGGAAAAGTCATGAACCGAGAAATATCCTTCTGATAGACTCAACCATCTATCTACAACATCTATATCTATTTGACCCTCAAATATGGGAATGTCAAAATTTACTTGTACCTTAAAAGCAGTTGCACCTGCAAAGTGGTTGTTGGATGCAGATGCGTCGCCGGTGGGCAGCCGTTGAATGATCTAGGAAAATTTATCCATCATCGCATTCCTTTTTTTTTCGAGGGCCTCCTCGAGCAATATTTTGATAGGATCTCTTGCTCCTTCATCTTTCTTTTTGTCCCCCATGGGCATCCTTCAGGGTTTTCGAGGCTGATCTTGCAAAGGTTCCACCAGATTGAGCCGTAACTCCTTATACCCTAACCTCGTTGGGGACATGCAAAGAAGGATCGAGAAAAAGTAGACTGCTCTAATACCACTGATCCAGATTTATTTAGGAATGCAACAGAATAAATATATAACCATAAACACAAAGATGCAACAGAAATATCACTTCATTTTATTAATATCAAAGAACTGACATTTTCTTACAGAAAGAATGGAAATAAAATAACTACGGTGCTGGTAGCTATCTCTGAGAAGAGATGTGGTGGATACAGGCCTCTGAACTGTTACAATAAGGCTCGAGGGCCTATTTATTATTCAGAAACAACAGAAAACCCTAAACATCCAAAACCCTAACCTTAAGAGATGAAGTACCAAAACTATGCGCCCCGTTTGGGTAAATTGGTGTTTCAACTTCCCCAGGACGTAAATTTGGCATATGATCTCTGTTTGACGCGAACCATACCTCGTTAGAAAGATATATCCGAGGACTAAAAATTTTGAGTGAGCAACATAAATCCATGGACACATGTTGCTCCTGGTTTTCCCAAAAAACGTCGTTTAGCGCCTCAAAACGGCTCTAGAAGTTTAGGACTCGAAAAGCTGCTAAAAATAGTAAGTTGTGCTAAAACTGAAAAACTGAAAGAGACAATGGTGGGGTCCTAAGTGGAATAGGAAAGTGACCACCAATATCCACTTGCATCACTATTTATACTGTTGTTAAAGTAGCCAATGCTGCTGCATCTGCTGGTTTTGGGTAGCCATTCTCAACTAGCTCTCATATATCCTGTGAAGCAAACAAGGCTCTCATGGTGAGTGCCCAATAGTCATAGTTCTTGCCATTAAACTGTGGAAGTTGGGGATTTTTCAAGCTGGTTCCTGCTACTTCCATCGTCACTATGCAAGCATGGCATTCTTCTTCACTGTGTAAAAAAAACAAACAGAAGCTTTCTTTGCTGGAGAAATCTACTTCAGCAAACTTCTTACAACTTCTGCAGTGAAGAGCGATCTCTGCTTTGCCCACTAAGCGCCTAGACTAGCTCTGATACCATGATGGAATTTTATAAGTATTTCCGAACACATAGGAATAAAACAATTCCTCTTCCACAACAGAGAGATAAAATAAAATTGCGAACACAGAGAGATGAAATGAAAATTCTATTTCATAAAACTGCTAAACTGTTACAAAATCAGATTCTTCAGAACTTTGATGTTCTGGATTCACAACGGAAAATGTTCTGGATGCTTCACATGACACAGTGCTTCAATTTTTCCTTCTCTGTCTCTCTATTTCTTTCTTTCTGCCTTCGGGCAACAAATTACAATACAATGCAACTCTTTACGATGCGCTCATGGCATATATCTATAACATTACAATATGTATATATTTTAAATATTTCATATTTATAATATATATAACCGAAGTTAAAATAAAACATGTGCCGTGGTAAAAGTCGGTAAAAGTAAATAATAAAAAAACATTAAAAAATTTATGCTAAAGTTCAAAACCTTATTCCCTTTGTATTTTCCGGGGAATGCTTGGAGATCACTCATGTGAGTTCCCTTATCCCCTCGGAATTTTTGTAGTGGGTCCAGAGAGGAGATGACGTCATTCATTCCGGTGGGTCATCTTCCTCCTTCGTTGCCCATCCTTGCTACCTCCCAGAATGGTGCTTAGTGGCTGTGTATTTAATATGGTTGGCAGAGAATTGATTCATGGTGGTTGCTGTGGATAATATCATGGTTGTTTGAATATCAGATCTGAAGATTGCCACTGCCTTTGTTGTCCTTTTGATTCCATCAAAAATTTATGTCGTTGGCTTCAAACTCCCATCAATGTTTAATTCTTATGTCCATCTGCTGTGAGTTGGAATTAATATTCCAACAATTTTATTTCTTTTAAGGAAGGTAGAGTGGTTCCAAAAAACACTATATGTTTTCGGCTGAAATAAAGTGTCTTCTATTTTCTATGTAAAAAATAAAATAAATGTGCAAATTTCTCGCCTAAAAATAAGTAACCTCTTTCCAGCAAATACATTTTTCTGATCAATAAAGATCTTTCTATGCGTTATTTTCTTGAGTAAATGAATACATTTTTTCTTGAAGGTAACACATTCCTTTTTTTTTGCGTATATAAGTGAATGTTTTATCTTAGTTATTTTTTTTAAATTATGTTTTCAAGAATAAACTTTCACTTTATTTTTGGATATTTGATAAATCAACTTTCTCCTTTGCTAAACATTGGATAAATCAAATATCCCTATGTATTTAATGGCATGCACTAACAACCTCTCGTAATTTTTTATATCTAGTGATGTTATCACTAACTAACACCAACACCTAATAACTAAACCATAGCCATAGCCTTCGGAACCGCACTGAGTGACTGATCCTTGCAATATTCGCTGCTCAAAAACTAACCATGTGAAACTCAAACCACATATTTAAAGAACGACAATGTGGTCTTGTTTCTTCAAAACACGGCCCCATGCAAGCTACCCAAGTCATAAAACCCACCCAAAAAAAATCTTCATAGACCAAGCCCAATGACTGAATTTGATTGAAGCAGCAATCGTCAACAAGGCATAACGTTGTCTGCCCCCAACTATCCCCATGAAATCAGAACCCACACCTCACAAACTTGCGCACCTAACAACCTTGCAAAAAAATGGTATCCCTATATACCTTGCCAACACCTCCTTGGATATCGTTTCGATTTCCGCTTCAAACCCACGGCAACTCATTTGAACATGGAGCCCCAGTCTTCACTGGAAAATATGATTCTTTTTATTAGTCTTCACTTGGAAAATATGGTTCTTTTCATTAGTCTTGACCTGGAAATTAGGTTTATATATATATTCATTTTTTTATTAATATAAAAACTAACAATGGTTTCAAACAATTTTCCCAATTTTTTTTATCTAATTACGTCGTAAGGCGTTATTATTTGAAAACAATTTTGCTAACTGCTTTTCTATCATAATGTGTACAATTCGATCCTTTGTTAGACGATTATATCATTTTGAGTCATCGATTCAAATGGAGCTGACAAGCTGGCAGGTAGTTGCGAATTAGTTGTTCTGGTTACGCAAATTTCACTGGGTTGGAGTTTTTCTACGATCCTTCCTGCAATAAAATGAGGAGTCGGTGAAAAACTACCCCGATTTTAATGAAGGTTTGCAACTCGCACTACCAATTTATTTTTAGTTTGTTAGTTGTCTTTCTGAGATGATTATATCATTTTCAGTCATCGATTCAAATAGAGCTGATAGGGTGGCAGGAATTTGCGAATTAGTTTCTCTGTTTACGTGAATTTCATTGGCTTGGAGTTTTTCTGCGATCCTTCCTGCAATAAAATGAGGAGTCAGTGAAAAACTGCCCCGATTTTAATGACGGTTGGCAACTCGCACTACAAATTTAGTTTTATTTTGTTAGGTGTCTTTATGTTTTTTCTCTCACAACCATAGTTTCATTTATGTATAATGGGAAAGGCAAGTAATTTTTACAAAAAAAATCCACAGTGCAACTTTTTTACAGTACTGAAACTCAATCGAATAGTTTAGTGAAGCTATTCATTTTGAATTACAGATATTTTTGTGACTTAGATGATTTTTCAAAGGCGCATGTTCTGAGTGCGAACTCCTCATGTATTGTTTCATATTCTTAATATTTCATATGTTTAATATTCTGGATGTAGTGTTATGCAATTTCCTATAATATATTCAGGGTAATTTGTCTGTTTACTTCCGGATGCAAAATTATAAAGGCTGGCTTGACAAAAAAAATTGTGTAAAGGAAGAATAACTCAAAGCAAGGAACCGAGTGGCTGCTGCAAGTTCAAATAACCAGGTTACTCACTCTAGGATTCCTCACATAAGATCATTCCAGGTCTGGAACTCATTGATCAAAATCATCCATGTTTGTTCAGGAATTTCATTCATGCTGATTACAGTAAACAATATTTCTCTCGCGGCGTGGAGGGGAAGCATGCATTATATGAATATGCTGGTATCGAAAGCTCACAAACATAGAGACGTTATGAGCATTGCCTCATCTATCATCTAGACAATATGTATATTCGATAGTTTTAGAAGTAATATTTAAAGATATATGTACTGTTTTATAATAAAGCAACGTTTTTTCTTTCGTTGAATTTTTTTTTTCGATAGTTTTAAGTATCAACATGATATTGAGATTCCACCTTTTACATGTTTCTTCATTAATTTTTGAGTTACATGGGAGGTTGTCTTTGGTTACATGAATAACCCGTGCACTGGAGGCTTTGGTTTCATTAATTTCTTTCTATAATGGTCAATACTACTTCAAATTTCATTATTGTAAAATGGCCAGTATTACTTCAAATTTCATTATTGGACCATATCTTCGGAGTGTTCAACTGAATTTTCACCATATCCTAAGAGATTTGAATGAATAAATTCAATTTTGAATTGAATTGATTAGCTGAAAAATAAATTGTTCGCCAAACAATTGAAGTTAAAATTTCTTAACATAATTCGTTTAACTTTACAAAGAGTTTTGTTATTTTTGGATACATGATATTATCCTAGATTTTCAAATATTTATGTACCCAGGTTGTTAATGTCTTCAAATATATTGTAATAAAAAGTAATGTTTATTAAATGGTGTAATCTAGTGTATTGTGTTAACAAGTCGGAAAAAAAATTATTTCTAAAAATATTTACATCTTAAAACAATTACAAAGATACATAATTTTGATTAAAAATTGGAAAGAAAAATTAAAATGGATGGTTGTTGTGAAAACCTCATTTATAATTAACTAGTATTAACTAGTTAAAAACAAGTTGTTTATTTTATTTTCTGGCAAGAAAGACTTCATTGTTGCATTTTTGAGACAAAATTACTATTTTATTTTTGTTATGAAATTAATAGGAAGAACCAATAAATACAAAGAAAATATCCTAAGCTGTTGGTGATAGTTTCTCAGAATAGGTGGTGGTTGGGGCAGTTGGAAGACAGTTACCCTCTTCTCAGTGGATAAATTTGGAATCCAAAGGAAAGAGAGGGTTCTGGAAATTGGGGCAAGTAGAAGGGGAAAGTACTTTTCTAGAGCTGGAGGAACCAGTTGAAAAATATCTTTCTGTAACCCTCAAAAAGGACAGAATTTCTGTGTGTGACTGGAAAGGTTTCCAGAGGTCACAACAGAGTACATTCCACTGTGATTCCCGTGGCACCATTCTGTCACACCTCCCCTTTCACTTTCCCAAATTTTTTTTTTTTTTTTCCTACACGATTAATTCCCATAGAGGTATGATATCGTCACATTTAGATTTCTAGTTATTTAATACACCTGTCATGTCCACATATCAGTATATACCAGTCTCCACCTCCATTGCAAGTTTAATGATGTATTGTTATTGCTCTTTTTATTATAATTTCCACATTCCATTTTATTATTTTCAATACATCTAAACCAACCATTAAGTCCAGTTGTAAGGGTATTATGAGTACGTTTGAGAACTTAATGCTCCTCTTGAGTGGGTATTATAATTGGTTAATTGGCATACAATCACTTTCACTATCTTGTAATAATCCATATCGACATGTATGATCATCATGTTGTCTCCTTAGGACCTCAACATATGTATCATCTACATTATAATAGTATCCACATTACCCTCTCCCTAATATCATAAGGAACCGATCAATTCGATATATATGTATACCACTGTATGATTTCTTTTACACATAGTTACGTTTGGTAAGGGTTTGTCCTTCTCGGAATTACCACATCGTTCTATCGGACTCTATGTTGGTGCTTAACACTTATACCCTTATGCATCGTTCGCAACATCAACTTGACGTACTATCATCTTATTCAAGGTTCGATGCCATTCAAATTGATATGAGGATTTTGTACCTTGTATTTATGGTTCGATTTCACACGTTGACACTGTGTAGTATGCTAGGGTTTGATATTAATTCCGGTTTGCTTTGTGTTTTTTCTATGCTACTGGTCAAATCTGCAACCAGGATATGGAGTACCTCACCCTTTATTGCTCCCATCAACTCAATCTGAATGATACGTTGTATTAAAATTGCACATTAAAACTTAATATTTTCCGGATTTCATGTGGAGTTACGAGGCTTACCACCTTCCAATGCTCGAAATTTGGGCATCGTCAGCCACGTGTATGGTGGTGGTTGTCTGGGGTTAGGGTTTCACAGGCGTATAACCCTTTTTCATTCAACACATGACTTCATTTTCGTGTTTTGTAATGAGGGCTTCCCACAGAGTGGCTCCAGAGTTCATTTGTTCCATTTTTCTCTCCTGCTGCACCATAGAAATTGTTCAGATGGATCGCTCCTCATACCTCCGGAAGCTAAGTGAGAATTATGGCGTCTCATCCTTCAACTTAGGTAACGATCGTTTGTCCCATGCAACTTCCCAATCCTCCTATCTCTACGTTTTAGTTATATCAGGGTATATCTTTGTTCAGAGTTGGAGTTTAATGATTTGGATAGATTAATACTTCGTAACCCCTCTCTTTTATACATCTCTTCCTTGCTCTTACTTCAATTATATAGAGCTCATTGTATGGTGTACTGAAGTTTGAGTTTGATTTAATATCATACTCGCTCTCGCTTCGGTGAGTTACAGTAAGAGTTGGTGACTTAGGCGCTCATGCGTATTGGACCCCTTCAACGTGATTTGGATTTGTTGCAAGGTTCTTCCAAGAAGGTATGCGTAACCTTTCCATTTCCATTCCCTCTGTATTTCTATATTTCAATTTTTCGCAAGTTTTAATGGCCTAGCGTATTTGCTTGTTCCAGTGTCTACATTTCCCAAGCTCCCTGAATACATCATTAGGTAAGCTGGAAATATTTGGTTTCGTTTTTTTTTTTTGTAGTTTAACCTTCAGTACAGGTTGTAGCTATTATTCTGGTTTATTTTCCCTCATGTATTCGATCTTTTGGTTCGTTGCAGGTATGTGAAGTCTATCATACTATATACCAATCATTTGGCTGACATGCGTTTAGTTCAACTACTAATCTCGCTTCTCTCCTACGCACAGGTTGGTGCCTCGTACAATTCCCTCAAAGGGAATGATAATTTAATTTACCCTCTTTAATTCCTTATCTCCTACCGGAGAATTTTTGGGGATTCATAGTTATAAGTTTGTAATAATCTCTTTTAAACAATATTGTGGTTGAATTATCCTGCGAGGGAAGAGAATCTATTTTTTTATTATTCTAGAACCGACTTTCCTATCGTGCAACTTTTATATGAGTAAATGAATGTACATAACTTAATTCTCTCTCTCGTAAATTTCGGTGAAAACGTTATGTATAATAGCTTGTAGTTCCTCATCTATACAGGTCGTATTCCTCAATTTTTGTTTATAATACTAAATTGTTAGAACTCTTATTCTGGTATGGCCTCGTCTGCTAAATTTGTTACAGATGTATAGATTTCCTATCCTTAGAGAATATAGCTTCGATTGTTGTTAGTTTAATCTAACTGAATGAATTCCATTATTTTATTCTCCCGACATAATATTCCCAGTTCTTTCACTGGGTAGTTTGAGTAACCTGAGTAATAATTTTATATTTAAACAAAATGTTACAGTAGTTCCATGCATGTAACTGAGGAATTAAATTTTTACATTTATAAGCAGGTCTAGTAAATTTTGTTTCTTTTGACCTATTGGTTTTATTCCCATTCATGTAGGTATCACTCTGTAGAGAATTTCTTGCATGTCCTAGTAATGTCTATATATATATATATATATATATATATATATATACAGAGATTTTATGGTCTGAGTTTATGTTGCTTCTACTACCGAAATAGATCTAAAAATCTGATCATAATAACTATAAGAGTATTCTGAAATTTCTCTTATATGTTTGCCTCATTTTTAATTTACTATGGGCACTTGCACCATTATTTCTCATGACATGTTGACTGATAAAAATTGAATGTTTACATTCTGGAATGTGTTTCTGCTCTACTTCCATTATGCATAGTTAACAAATTTTATTTTATTTTTTTTATAATCCTTATGTCAGGTTCAATTACTTGATTTCTAACTCAACTTACAGCTCATTAGATCCTGCTGTTAGCCATTGTAACATAAATCTCATGCTGCTTTTCACTAGGTAGACATGTTAGAATCAATTTACTAAAACAGAAGCAGATTAAAGTTAAACCATGGAATTTCTTTTGGGAATTATGTATTCTTAGATTTAAGCCAATTATGGTTTTGAGATTCTGATGAATTCTTTCACATACATATGATTCCTACAACTATACAGAAATTGAGGACTAGCTCTAATGACGTTTCTGTTAAATGTATGGAGTAGTATCACACACCTCATGCATACATAAAAATTTCCATGCTTCATAAAAATCTACTTCCATAATTCATAATATCAGATCACACATTTATATGTAGCCAATTCATACCACAGTAAGTAAAAACATCAATTAATTTAAATGCATACCACTCATGCAGTCGACCAACCTCCCAACCTTAGAGTCATGTCTCCCAAAACTCACCCCCGAGCTGAGATCACCTCCACCATAGACCAACCACTAATCTGTTTAGGAGCAGCTTATTTAAGCTATTGTTCCCCAAAGCCTATTTCTAATTCTGCGTCCAGAATATCAGGATGCTTTTCTTCCTGTTTGCCTAGGCTTCCCATTTTAGGGATTCTTTAAAGTTGTTTTATGCTTTTCCTCAGCTTTTCCAGCTTTTTACCTCTTCCCAACTACCCTCCTCATCATTGGGGAAATTTAGATTCTTCCTCAAGAATCTAAATTAGAATTAATTTCTTTCAAGGATTTTTGAAAGATTGTGGGGAAATATTTGCCTCATCCATCCTCATGGATTTAGAAAGTGATCTCATAAATCTCATTTTGGTCAATCTGCACACAATCATTTTATTCATTTCCTCAAATTAAATATTTAATCACATTCACAAAATACTTATCCTTTGGGTTCCACTCCCCTTAGGATTAAAGTTCAAATGTCTAGCTCTGAAATTTAAACACATAAATTGGGGGTGTTACACATTCTTGGACTTATGAAGCTAGGGGGAAAGTGGAGGACGTAATTTCCTCACTTGGACGGTTGGGAGGACCACAACTTGAGGAAAATGATATTCTGTTCTAGATAAGTATGCTGAACTAGAATGTTTTGTTTATTTACTGTACATATAGAAAAGTTCTAGTATTTGACTGTTTACAAATGGAATGGATAACCTTACTGTAGGAGGAGGCACCAGATTATTGTTAGCTGGGCGGAACAGAAGTGTATTTGGCTGAATGTTTCTATTTGTACTTTATTTATTAGAGCAGAATTGAAAATACTTGAAACATGGAATTGTGTACAAAACTGATAGGTTAGCATAAATAAAAGGAAACCCGTTTTGCATTTTTTTATTTAAAAACAAAAGAACTGATCTTTCTGGTTAAATACTCTAAATAATTTCATAATAGAGAGGAAGAGTTCGAAGTACTGGGTTTGAGGGTTGAAACCCTACCTAGACCCCACTCCTTATGTTTTACATAAAAAAACTATACACGGCAATTGTGAAGGAATGGTGGGCCGGTCACCATAATATAATCTATGAGACCATTTAAACAAGAAAAATGAATGACTGTGTTTCTGAGTGAATTACTGCTAACTGGTTGAATAACCAAACTGAAATATACCAATAAAACGAAGGAAGTAAACCTGGCAACGCATGCATCGTAGGGATGAAACAAAATACTAAATCTTTAGAGCCATGCACATATAGCAGAAAACATAAAATGTTCAAACTATAAAGAAATATGAACTATCCGAAGTAAATTGTAGAAGATACTGTCACTATAAAAACAAGAAACGAGTTACTAACATATATCTTGTCGGACTGTTCTACAGCGGCAAGGGAAAGATTGTGACTAGCATATATTTCCTCACGAAAATACTGAAACATTAGAAGCAAAAGGAAGACGGTCCAAGTCATAACTGCATTACAGTATTGGAAGGTCGTGAGTCTAAGGGTCTAACATCTCTCAAGATCCTGACTGTCAAAATGATAAATATATACAAAAAATTTCACAGTTAAATCATAAAGTCTGTTGAGGCGCAACAGACACCCTCAGAACAGAATAACAACAAAGACTGAATCGATACATTGTTTGCATGGAACATCACGGTATTACCCTACTCTGGAAGGCAAAAAGGGGAATTTCCTGTAGAACCCGCAAGGGTAACACTAAAGCAGAGGACTATTGACAAATCGCCTTTTGCTGCGTACCTGGTATAGGAGAAACACGGTCGAATCAAGAGACTTTTCCATTTCAAGTAGGAGGAAGGGAATTTCTTAAATAATAAACCCACTAACCTACCAAGCACAAAAGAAAAACAAGTGCTGTCAATAGTGACAATGAAAAAATGAAGTGCTGGATCCAGCGTTGGTACAGCTGCCCATGGAAGTAAACATAAAAAAAAGGAAATAGAATAGTAAATGAACTAAAAACAAGAACAATGGCGCCAGGTATGTTTACCTATAGGGGTGCATTTTCTGGTTTGAGATTCTGTTAAAAAAAAAAGAGAGCCAAAGGGGTAAGAAGAAGCAAAGGTGAGCCTGAGGATATTACCCCATACGCTTATGACCAAACGGAAGGAAAAGAGGATTGCAAAGTGAGGTTTACCAGTGCATGGAGCATAGTATTTAAGCTAAGACTGGGTGGAAAAATCCATAGCAGCGGCATTCCTCTGGCGTGCCATGCAAAGGAGAAACAGCTGCAAGACTGTCGAAAAACGCTGGGGTAGACTACAGTCTACTCTCCCTCCATTAATTCTGTAAAAATCGAGATAGGGAGCAGCTGTCATGCTATTAATTTCATGGTATGCCATCTTACAACGAATGAGAGTCGGATCTTGCCACGTCCATCAGCCTCGCATGCCAATTATTATTCACATCGAAAAGAACGAATGACATTTATGCCAGCCTTAATTACCAGATCTCAGAAAGAGTACCGACTCAGAATTGTATCCATACAATGCGCAGAAGATAATTACGATACTGCAAAATGTGAGTGCAATTTTGGTACTGGTAACGTTGACTTTGTAAAGTAGAAAACACCGAGATAGTCAGTCACCCTTTAACCAATAAGGTTAACAAATATCCATTAATGATATGCATAATGGTGTTGTTAATGCATTTTATGGTTAAATGGTACCTAAATCCATGTTGATATGATTGTATAATATTAAATGTATTTCTGTATATGGTCCTGTATCATAGTGAATTTTTGCTCCATTAGTAAAATATAAAAAAAAAGTATTTATGAGCGTAACTTTTTGGTTTATGAATGTGACAAGTGGTATCAGAGCCAGTTGCTACACTGGAACCTTAAGGGTCTGCCAACAGTGAAGCTGTGTATGTGTTAGTGCACTGAGAGGAAGCGAGAGAAATGAGAGAAGGTATATCATCTCCATCACACCCATAGGAGACTCAAGGCTCGACACTTATGAATCCAAAAATGTGGGTTCAATTAACTGTGGAACAACACCAAAAGACAAGCCGAATGCTAGAAGAGCAGCAGCATCAAACTACATTTCTACTAAATACAGTACAACAACTACAAGAAGAAATGAAAAGGGTCTGGAGGGATAATGAGAGGCTGTTACATGACCAAGAAAAGATCTTGAAAAGTTTGTCTGACAAACAAAACCAATAAATGGAACACCCGAGTGCTGAAACGGAATGATCAATAGAACAGGATGAGCAGCAAACCCGAAACAATACTACTGGTAAGACTGAGAGGAGCCCCTCCCAAAGGAGAAAAAATAATAACTATAATGAGGCAGATTCGGGCAATTCATCCGATCAACAAGATCTCAAGAGGCAGAAAGTGGAACTGCAGGGGGAATTTCGTAAGATTAAGCCACCAATGTTTGATGGCGAGGCAGAAGAGGCAGCTGAAGCATGGTTAATTAATATAAATAAATATTTTCAAGTGTATGAGTATAGCAGCAATCTGAAGGCTAGATTGGCTATATACCAGCTGCGAGAGAAAGCCACCCTGTGGTGGGAAGAAGTAAAGAATGTTTGCAATATTGATGAATGAGATATTACATGGGAACTATTCCAGCAGTACTTCAAAGATAAATATCTAACAGAAATATTTTATGATGACAAAGCCAAGGAATTCCATGATCTTCGGTTGGGCGAGATGACTATGGATGAGTATGTCACGAAATTTACCTCCCTGATACGCTATGTACCTTACCTCAGAGAGGAAAAAGCCAAGGTGCAGAGGTTTTTGAGCAGTTTTCCTGCTCCCATGAGAGAAAGAATAGAGTTTGTTAACCCCCAAACCATGGATGAAGTTGTCCGGAAAGCACGCATGTGTTACTAGCAGTATAAGGCCAAGGGGGAAGGTGGAAAGGGCTGGCAGCCCAAGAAAAATCAAAAGAATTCCTCTACTTTCAAGAGCAGTAAAAGCAGCCACTTTAAAGGGGCAGGACATAACGTCATTAGTAAGCAGTTTAATAAGAACCATCAAAGGATCAAGTGGCCAGCTGAGGAAAAACCCACAGAAGCATCAAGAAAACCAGAGCACGGGCAGAATTCTTAACCTCCCCTACAGTGCTGGGGCTGTGGGGAAGCCCATTGCTACAAAAACTATCCACAATGGAATAAAACTAAAAATGTGGAAAATTTGCAGGAGGCATCAACGGTGGGGGACGTGGCGCGTAACATAACACATATAAATGCAGCCTTGTAGGATCGACAGGATGACGTTCAGCCCACGATGATTGAATTGGAAGGTACTATCCTAACTAAAACTATTTCGATTTTAATAGATCCTGGAGCAAGTTTAAGTTATGTAAGTCCTAAAATAGTGGAATTGTGCAAATTAAAAGAACATAAATTTAAGAACCCATGGTTAGTTTAGTTAGCTACCGGGGTAAAACACAAGGTAACCACAAAAATTACTAACTGCATACTGGAGGTGGCAGAGTAGCAGTTACAAGAAGATTTAAACATTCTACCATTAGGGTCGTATGATGTGTTGTTGGGAATGGATTGGATGGAAAAACACTGGACCCTCGTGGACTGCAAGGAAAAGATAATTTGCATCCGAATGCAAGATGGCATGCGTAAAGAGATTCAAGGAATTAAAAATCTTGTACAACTACGCCTAATAACAGCTTCCCAAATGGGAAAATGTATCAGAAAAGGATGCCAGTTGTATGCAATCCAAGTAGGATATGTAGATTCTAAGGACAAGGCTTCCATCATAGAAGATATTCATGTAGTGCAGGAATTTCTGGATTTATTTCCAGAAAATATTCCAGGTTTTCCACCTAAAAGGGATATTAACTTCACCATTGAATTGCTTCCCGGAGCCTCTCCGGTGTCAAGAGCTCCTTACAGAATGAGTATACCAAAGTTAACAGATTTGAAAATACAGTTGCAGGAGTTGTTAGATAAAGGTTATATCTGCCCAAGCATGTCACCTTTGGGAGCACCAATTCTCTTTGTTAGGAAAAAGGACGGAACCTTACGCATGTGTATGGACTATCGGCAACCCAATAAGCTGACTGTTAAGAATAAATATCCTTTACCCAGGATTGATGATTTATTTTATCAGGTGAGAGGTGATAAGGTATTTTCTAAAATAGATCTGATGTCCGGGTATCATCAGATACGAATCAAGGATGAAGATATTTGCAAAACAGCATTCCGCACTAGATATGGGCATTATGAGTTTGTGGTACTGCCTTTCGAGCTGACAAATGCGCCAGCAACCTTTATGAGGTTGATGAATGGCATCTTTCATCAGTTTTTAGACAGCTTCGTATTTATTTTCATAGATGATATACTGATATACTCAAAAAGTGAGGAGGAACATAAGGAACATCTGAGAATAGTTTTGGAAATACTGAGAAAACATTGGCTATATGCAAAGTTTAGCAAGTGCTATTTCTTTAAATCGGAAATCTAGTATTTGGGACACGTTGTGTCAGCAGAGGGAATAGATGTTGATCCTGAAAAGATCAAAACCATAATGGAATGGTGAGTACCTCAAAATGTAGCAGATATTAGATCATTCATGGGCCTAGCTGGATATTATAGAAGATTTATTGAAGGATTTTCTAAAATCGCCTATCCTATTACATCCTTGCAAAAGAAAGGAAAACCTTTCAAATGGACGAATGAATGTCAAATTAGCTTTGAAAAGCTGAAACAACTCCTAACCACAACACCAGTACTGAAGGTAGCTGACCCAAATAAAGACTATGTGGTGTGTACTGATGCTAGCAAGGAAGGAGTCGGTGCAGTATTAACACAAGAAGGCAAAGTGATAGCCTATGAGTCCAGAAAACTGAGGGAACATGAACAAAAATATTTTGCCTATGACTTGGAACTCACAGCAGTAGTGCATGCCCTCCAAGTATGGAGGCATTATTTGCTGGGTAAAATATTTGTACTTAAAACATATCATAGCAGCTTGACTAATTATTATAAGCAATCAAATCTAAACTCTAGGCAGGCAAGGTGGAATTCCTTTTTGAGTGAATTTGACATGGATATACAACATGTTAAGGGAAAATAAAACCGAGTTGCAGATGCATTGAGCAGGAAATTGCATGGAATTTATGCAATGTACTACAGTCAACCAGAAAGCCAACTGTCAGAACAGATGAAGGAAGAAGTGAAGAAAGATCCTGAATATAAATTCTTGTGGTAGCAAATGAGTAATGATAAAGAGCAGGGCAAACCATCTGAGTTTGGAAGCAACGAGGAACAGATGTTAACTTTTCGTGGAAGGATCTATGTTCCTAATCGCGCAAGTCTCAGGGAGTTAATCCTGAATGAGTTCCACCATAGTAATTACGCTAGCCATCCAGGCTATCAAAATATGATCACTGCAATAAGAAAGATATATTACTGGCCAGGTATGCGTAAGGACATTGCAGAATATCTAAGCAAATGTTTGGAATGTCAACAGGTTAAAGCAGAGCATCAACACCCTGCAGGGCTACTGCAGCCCATACCCATTCTTGAATGGAAATGGGAAGTGATCTCTTTATATTTCATCATGGGCTTACCTTGAACAAGGAGACGGAATGATAAAATTATGGTAGTGGTGGATAGACTAAGTAAATCTGCCCATTTCATACTTGTGCAATATACCTACAAAACAGTGCATATTGCGGACATATTCATGAAGGAAATCTTTAGGTTGCATGGTATACCTAAAATCGTGATTTCAGACCGGGATGTTAAGTTTACATCCGCATTTTGGAAAACTTTGTTTTCAGGTCTAAGAACACAGATACACTTTAGTACTACCTATCACCCTCAAACTGATAGGCAGACAGAGTGGGTAAACCAAGTTTTGGAAGACATGCTACGCATGTATGTAATGCAGCGGCCAGCCAAGTGGGAAGATTACCTACACCTTGTGGAGTTTGCATATAATAATGGATATCAGGAGTCTCTAAAAATGAGTCCCTTTGAAGCATTGTATGGCCAGCAGTGTCGTACCGCGATAAACTAGAACAGTCCTGAGACAAAATTGATGTTGGCGCTAGAAATTTTGGCTGAACTAGAAGCTAAAGTAAAAATAATAAGGCAGAATTTGAAAGCTACGCAAGACCGACAAAAAGTCTTTGCAGATAAGAAAAGATCCTATTGTGAATTCAGGTTAGGAGACCACGTGTATGTAAGAATTAAGCCTAAAAGAAGTACCTTAGGGTGGACTTCTTGCACCAAATTAGCTCCCCGTTACTGTGGACCTTTCCAGATTTTGTAAAGGGTGGGACCAGTAGCCTACAGACTGGCTTTGCCTAGTCATATCAAAGTACACAATGTATTCCATGTGTCCTTTTTAAAGCAATATGTGCATGATGAAAAACATGTAATTCATTGGCAGAACATTCAGGTAGGAGAAAAGAGTATAAACAAAGTCCTAACTGGAAGTTTGAATAAATTTGATGTACTGACTGGTAATCCTGTTGTTTTTCCTTTCCAGGTAGAACCGGACAGAGAATTTCTGGTATAGCCGCTACGCTTCCTGGATCGTGGGGAAATTGAACTCTGTAAAAGAATAGTTACCAAGGTGAAAGTGCAGTGGAAGCAATTTGGACCGGACGAAGATACTTGGGAGGATGAAAAATTTATACAGGAAGCCTACCCCGAGCTCTTTGCAGAGATGGGCTAAAAACATCGAGGACGGTGTTACTTCTAGGGGGGGGAGATGTGACAACCTCATTTAGAATTAACTAGTATTAACTAGTTAAAAACAAGTTGTTTATTTTATTTTCTGGCAAGAAAGACTTCATTTTTATGTTTTTGAGACAAAATTACTATTTTATTTTTGTTATGAAATTAATAGGAAGAACCAATGAATAAAAAGAAAATATCCTAAGCTGTTGGTGATAGTTTCTCAGAATAGGTGGTGATTGGGGCAGTTGGAAGACAGTTACCCTCTTCTCAGTGGATAAAGTTGGAATCCAGAGGAAGAGAGAGGGTTTTGGAAATTGGGGTAAGTAGAATGGGAAATTACTTTTCTAGAGCTGGAGGAACCAGTTGAAAAATATCTTTCTGTAACCCTTGAAAAGGCCAGAATTTCTGTGTGTAACTGGAAAGGTTTCCAGAGGTCACAGCAGAGTACATTCCACTGTGATTCCCGTGGAACCATTCTTGGACTTCTGAAGCTATAGGGCAAGTGGAGGACATAATTGCCTCACTTGGATGGTTGGGAGGACCACAGCTTGAGGAAAACGATATTCTGTTCTAGATAAGTATACTGAACTAGAATGTTTTGTTTATTTACTGTACATATAGAAAAGTTCTAGTATTTGACTGTTTACAAATGGAATGGATAACCTTACTGTAGGAGGAGGCACCAGATTATTGTTAGCTGGGTGGAATAGAAGAGTGTTTGGCTGAATGTTTCTCTTTGTACTTTATTTATTAGAGTAGAATTGAAAATACTTGAAACATGGAATTGTGCGGAAAATTGATAGGTTAGGAGAAATAAAAGAAACCTGTTTTGCATTTTTTTTATTTAAAAGCAAAAGAACTGATATTTCTGGTTAAATACTCTAAAGAATTTCATAATAGAAAGGAGGAAGAGCTCGAAGTACTGGGTTTGGGGGTTGAAACCCTACCCAGACCCCGCTCCTTGTGTTTTACATACAAAAACTATACACAACCATTGTGAAGGAATGGTGGGCCGGTCACCATAGGGATGAAATAGAATACTAAATCTTTAGAGCCATGCACATATAGCGGAAAACATAAACTGTTCAAACTATAAAGAAATACGAACTATTCAAAGTAAATTACAGAAGAGACTCTCGCAATAAAAACAAGAAACGAGTTACTAACATATATCTTGCCAGACTGTTCTACGGCAGCAAGGGCAAGATTATGACTAGCATATATTTCCTCACAAAAATACTGAAACATTAGAAGAAAAATAAATATGGTCCAAGTCATAACTGCGTTACAGTATCAGAAGGTCGTGAGTCTAAGGGTCTAACGGTCCTCAAGATCCTGACTGTCAAAATGATAAATATATACAAAAAAATTTCATAGTTAAATCATAAAGTCTGTTGAGGCGCAATAGACAGCCTCGGAACGGAATAACAACAAATCCTGAATCGATACATTGTTTGCATGGAACATCACGGTATTACCCTACTCCGGAAGGCAAAAAAGGGAATTTCCTGTAGAACCCGCAAGGGTAACACTAAAGCAGAGGACTATTGACAAATCGCCTTTTGCTGTGTACCTGGTATAGGAGAAACACGGCCGAATCAAGAGACTTGTCCATTTCAAGGAGGAGGAAGGGAATTTCTTAAAGAATAAACCCACTAACCTACCAAGCACAAAAGAAAAACAATTTTTGTCAATAATGACAATGAAAAAACGAAGGGCTGGATCCAGCGTTGGTACAGCCGCCCACGGAAGTAAACGCAAACAAAAAGAAATAGAATAGTAAACGAACTAAAAACAAGAACAATGGCGTCGGGTATGTTTACCTATAGGGGTGTGTTTTCTGGTTTGAGATTCTGTTAAAAAAAAATGAGAGCCAAAGGGGTAAGAAGAAGCAAAGGTGAGCCTGAGGATATTACCCCATACGCTTATGACCAAACGGAAGGAAAAGAGGATTCTAGAGCCGAGGATGTAGCAAACCATAATGGGATTACCGTCTCAGCTCTCCCACTCTTAATTACGCTAACCCAAGATGAAACTCCATCGCAATCTTGACACCAAGCACGTTGTTAAGAATAGAGGAAACAAAATGATTAATCGATTCATAATCATATGAGAACCTAACAGGGATTTCAAAGTGAGGTTTACCAGTGTGCGGAGCACAGTCTTCAAGCTGAGATCAGGCGGAAAAATCCATAGCACCGGCATTCCTCTGGCGCGCCATGCGAAGGAGAAACAACTGCAAGATTGTCGAAAAATGTTGGGGTAGACTACAGTCTACTTTCCCTCCATTAATTCCATAAAAATCGAGATAGGGAGTAGCCGTCATGCTATTAATTTCATGGTATGCCATCTCACAACGAATGCGAGTCGGATCTTGCCACGTCCATCAATCTCGCATGCCAAGTATTATTCACATCGAAAAGAATGAATGACATTTATGCCAGCCTTAATTACTAGATCTCAGAAAAAGTACCGACTCGGGATTGTATCCATACAATGCGCAGAAGATAATTATTATACTGCAAAACGTGAGTGCAATTTTGGTACTGGTAACGTTAACTTTGTAAAGTAGAAAACGCCGAGATAGTCAGTCACCCCTTAAGCAATAAGGTTAACAAATATCCATTAATGATATGCATAATGGTGTCATTAATGCATGTTATGGTTAAACAGTACCTAAATCCGTGTTGATATGATTGTATAATATTAAATGTATTTCTGTATATGGTCCTGTATAAATAGTGAATTTCTGCACCATTAGTAAAATAAAATAAAATAAAATTATTTATGGGCGTAACTTTTTGGTTTATGAATGTGACAGTTGTATTGTTGTATGTATTTTTCAAAGAAATTTGGTAAAGAAAAAACTCTTAGAGTTATATTGAAAAAAAGTATTTAGTAAATCCAATATAAATTTAGTAAATCCAATATTAATTTATATTAAATGATATAACACTTAAATAAAAATTTAGAAAAAATAAATCTTTCTCTATATTTCATAGATACAAAATGGATATATTAATTCTTTGTAACATTATTTATATTATATATCAATTTAATATTTATCTATATAAAAATATTTTTATTATTAATAAGAATAATATTGCAATTACTTATTTTTTTTCTTTACCTTTCATTACAACATCTTATCTAATATTTTATTGCAATGTTTTCCCTAATATAATAAACATTATTTTTTTGTTAATTTAATTTCAATAATCAATACATTTAAATTATAAAAATTATAAATGTATTTTATCATTTTAAATATCACTTTCACTGAAAAAATCAATTTACATGTTGAGACTCTTGCAGATCTCTTTAAAAATCTTAGGGTGTTTCTTTTGCAACATCTACTTGTGATGGTGCAATATGTTTTTTAGATTAATTTCTTTAATCTTTGTCAAGTGTGTTTAAATAATTTTATAAAAATAACTAATTACATTTCATTTCATTTTATTTAAAAATAGTTATTATTATTATTATTATTATTAAAAATAATAATAATTTTTTATTAAAAAAATCAATAAATTTCATTTTCTTTCCAAATAATTTTATTATTATTATTATTATTTTTTATTTATTTTAAATATTTAGTTATATATGTATTTTGAAGAAATTAATAAATAAGATCGATATGTTTATAGTCCTTCAAACGCGGCACTATAGTAATCGATATGGTTCTTTTTGTTAGTCTTTACCTGGAAATTAAGATAGATATTTTTTTTCATTTATTAAATAAAAATAACAATTGTTTCAAACAATTTTTCCAAAAAAATTTAATTTATATTTTCCAATTTTTTTTTTTAATCTAATTTATATGTTTTTAAATTAAAATTATTATTATTATTTGTGTTTAAATAATTTTAGAAAAACAACTAATTACATTTCATTTTCTTTCAAAATAGTATTTTTTTCTAATTCATACATTTTAAGTATTTTAAATATTTATTTATATATTTATTTTGATTTTTTTATTTATTTTAAATATTTAAATATTTATGATATTATTTTGAGGAAATTAATGAATTTTGTTTATAAAAAACAATAAATACATTTTTTATTAATAATTTTTATTTTTTTTTAAGCAAAAAATATTTTTGTGTACACTTTATAATTGGTAACATATAATGTTATTCTGTTTTTTTAATTATATATTACATTTAGTGATTATCGTCTTTCACTTAGTGCTTTTGAAAATACTTTTATTTATATTTTTTGAAAACAATTTTATTTAGAATTTTACAAAATAATTTTATTTAGATTCAATTAAATTTATTTACAAGAAATATTATTTTAATCATTATTAACTTTCAACTCTAGAAATATTGAGAAAATCTAGAAGCATTTTATAACTTATAAGCTTAAAATTAAAAACAATACACCCTATCCTATTTTCCTTATAGAAATGGATATTTCCCCTATCGAGAGCCTAGCTATGACTAGGCTTCTGTTGTACAAGCAAAAACTCAATAGCATAAGAGACCATAGACTTCCTAAGCTAGCTTTAAATTCTAGCCAAAACCACCTAAGGCTTAAACGAGGTTGGTATAAAGACACTAGGGCCTCGTTAAACCTTTGGGAGATCGACAAGAATGTTGCATTGAAAAACATTAATAACATTAAAAAAATTGTTACTTCTAAGTTCAAAGAAGAAATGTGGTGTGAGAAAGATCTAGCAGCTAAAATAAAATTAAGATATTATAAGGAGGTCATCAACCCCACCCTAGAAGATCAAAATTATTTATCTGTTTTAACTAGCTCAAAGAAGAAAATTAATATAGCCAAGATTAGAACGAACTCTCATCAGCTTCATAGTGAAACAAGTCGTTGGACAGTTCCTAAAACACCATGGATGGAAAGGATCTACCATCTCTATGAGAATATGAACATCGAGGATGAAAATCGCTTCCTCTTAGAGTCCCGGCGTACAACCACATTAGAGCTCAATTTCATAATCTTTGTTGCAATACTGACCTTCCTAGCCTTTTAAGATGTGAAAATTATAGTGAGCTCCGGAGGTTTCTTTCCAAGGTTTTTGAGCATAGAAATAAAATCTTAAATCAAACTAAATAACTCTTTTCTTTATGTCCCATAGACGAAAGATTGGTCTTAGTGGACATTAACCACCATCATAATAAAATATTAAATCAAACTAAATAACTCTTTTCTTTAGGTCGGATAGACCAAAGATTGGTCTCAGTGAACATTAACCACCACCATCATCATCATTAAATTTTTTAATTGTAAATATATTTTTTAAATTATTACAATTATTATTCTTCTTTAATTGATATTTTAAAATAATTTTATTTTATTTTAAATAGTAAAATTTTTAATTGTAAATATATATATATATATTTTAAATTGGTGGTATTATTATTCTTCTATAATTATTATTTTAAAATAATTCATTTTTTTTATGACGAATATTTCAATTTTATTTTCTAAACTTTACTAAACAATTAAATTTATTTAATTCGGCCATGTTTGGGTATATTAAATTATCGCGGCTATTCCGTTGCCTTCACGGCAGTGGCATTGGCACGAGATACGTTGCAGCTCTACAATTTCACTTTTAAATATTTTCCAAGTATTTTTAATCGAACTCAGAGGGCAGCCATACTCAGACAAAGCATATTCGATTTACAATTAATCACTTAAAAAAAATCAAGATCATCCGTTAAAAAAAAGAAGCCTACAAGCCTTCATCCACCCCCGATGTGAAAATATATACCCGACTAATTATAAAAAAATAATAATTGAATTATTCATTATAATAAATAAAAACTAATAAAGTACTTGAACCATTAAGTGTAGAACTATATAAAAATAAAAAGGTTAAATAAATTGTTTCTTATTTAAGAATTAAAATTATTTTTAAAAAACGTAATCGAAATAGAATAATGAACGTAATTGAAATAGAATAATGATAACTGTAAGAAAAGGAAAAAAATTTATTATATTTTTCCCATAATAAAATGTAAAAAAAAATATTGTTTAAAGTAACAAAAATAAAACTATTAATAAAAAAATTATTTATTGACTTTATGAATAAATAAAAATTCATTCATTTCCTCAAACTAAATAATTAAACAAATATTGAAAATAAATTAAAAATATGAATGAGAAAAAAACTATTTTAAAAGAAAATGAAATAAAATTAGTTGTAATCAGTTGTTTTCTAAAATTATTTAAACACGTGATAAAGTGATAAAGATTACAAACTTTTTATTTATAAAAAACATATAAATTACACCCAAAAAAGTTGGGAAAACGATTTAATAAAAATTGTTAGCAATAAATAATGCAAAATTAGAAAAAATAAATCCAATAAAAAATCGGAGCGTTTTATGGACAAGAAGGCGACTCTTGGAAATAGAAGAGGATGACCAAAAAAAAGGTGGAAAAGGAGACCTCTTGTTAAGAATGTGTTGCCAATTGGCTGTTAGTAAGGATGAGACTTTGGATGTTCAGTAAGAGAAAAAAAAACTAGGGCTCAAAATGTGGTTTAAAGAAAAAAAGGGCTTGAAATTACAGAAATTTACCTAAACGATGTTTGGTAAGCGACATTGAAAACTCTGTAAGTAAAAAATGGAGGAAGTTGAAAACTTAGTTTAACGCTAGAACAAACTCAAATTCAAATGTATATACGTATGTTAACCCTAACACTAGCTTGAGAAAATTTACCACTAGTCCAGTAAGTCTTGAAGAATTGACATCGAAATTTGCGTAGGTGCAACCCTGCGAGATGTACGAGCAAGAATGACGACTATTCGTAAGAATACTTGTATAAAAAAAAATGGCAAGTAGGTAGGCAATGAGAGCAACAAAAATAGTAACTGATCCTAGTAAATGGAAATCCCTCTGTTAACCGCAAGGCCGCAAAACTGATACTCGAAATAAAGTTAACCAGAAAACCGTTTTAACCTAGTGGGGGTCTCCATTGTTGAGGAATCTTTCCAAACTTGCTATACCACCGAGCTGTAAGGGCAAGTGTAAGGGCCGTTGACTGGATGTAGAATCACGGATGTGGAAAAATGACCAAACTCTAAGGCCAGAGCTCTCCGTCTCGAAGGAGGGACACGGAATGGCCCAGTCTATGGTGGGAGAGGTGAGGGTGTTCATCCGAAACCATCAATCCTAGCCGTGGATCCTGGTGCCATAAACTAGGTTTAGAGATTTTTTTAAATGTAGAGGTACGGATGTTAGGTTAAGGGAACGACCAAACAATGCTATGGACACATTTGTTATGAAATTCTAGAGTTTCTGATAATGAAACAATTGGATACAATATACAAATGATGCAAATTTCAGTTCTGGTAGGCGTACAGTTTTACCTAGACATAAATTCATCGAAATAATGTTTGCACCGTAATTCCAATGCAGGAAAGAGTGAAATAAAAAGGATATTTGACATGAGCCATCCATTTAGTCTTAACAAATAATAAGAACAAAAAATAATGACTCCTCCACATGAATAGCAATGTAGCTAACGGTTGCGGGAGGTTGTAAAACTTAAAAAAGGAAAAAGTGTGTTCAGGAACTATGTCTTGTGTCAAAATAAAAAGAGGTATAATTGTTTCATATGAATATGGTTTCTCAAACCATTTTGTAAACAAATATAAATATGGTTTCTCAAACAATTCTGTAAATCAATATAAATATAAATATAGGCATAGAGTGAATGACTGTTACAAGATTGTGAATGCATACCATGAGTGGTACAAGATTGATAATAAGAGATGTTATAATTATTCATGGTTTTCAATCTTAAATCAGTTGAAATTATTAGTGATTTTACTAAGTATTTAATTGAATAATTTTTTTTTTTTTTTTTTTTTTTGTTTGTTGGAAAACAACAAAAACTTGCAACCAATTATGACATTGTTAAAGATCAACTTGAGATCAACTCTCTCGATCAACTCAGAACCCACTCCTCACAAATTTGGGCACCTAACAACCTTGCATAAAGATGGTATCCAGGGACCACACCTGCTCGATATACCAAGCCAACACCTCCATGGCTGTCGTTTACACTTCCGCTTCCAAATGCAGCCCAGTTCAGCCCATCTGAACCTCGAGCCCCACAGCCAACAACCGATTGGCAACAAATTCTTGCTTCCCAATTTTTTTTTAAATGTCTTTTTCTATTTTCAACACTCAGCTATCTTGTCCTTAAAACGATCGTTTTTTTTTTCTCTCTATCGCTATCTTGTGCTTAAAACGGTCGGATTTGTTTTTTTAAATTAACAATAACAATTGTTTAAAACAATTTTCCCAAATTTTTTTTATCTAACTTATATAGTTTTCTATGAACTAAAACTTTTAATCTTTATTTACTGTGTTTAAATAATTTTATAAAAACAACTAATTATATTTCATTTTCTTTCCCAATAGTTTTTTTTTTACACTTTCTCATTTATTTTAAATACTTATTTATTTAAAAATTAAAAGATTACTTTTTATTCAACTAATTATATCTCATTTTTTTCAAAATATATTTTTTTGAACTTTTTAATTTATTTTAAATATTTATTTATTTTGAAGAAATAAATGATTTTCTTTTTTTACGAAATCAATAAGTTATAATAAATAATTTTTTTTATTAACAGTTTTAAATTCTTTTTTAATGAAACAATTTTTTTTGTACACGGAAAAATATAATGTTATTCTATTTTTTTATTTACATTTATTTAGATTGAATTAAATTTATGTACGTTAACTATTATCTTTTTCAAATTCTGTAATTGTAAATAGTTTTATTTTTTATTATTTATTTATTTATTGTTTGTTATTATTGATGATTGATTATGATGGTTAATTGTTGTTTTAAAATACTTTATTTCTTTGTTAATGGTTCTTCCAATTATTATTATTCTTTTATGAAATTATTAAGTATATATATATTTTAAATTTCTTTTTAATTACACTAACTTATTTTTTTTCAAACTATTTAATTATAAATATATATTTTTAATTTAATATTTATAATTTGTTCTATAATTATTGTTTATTAATACATTAGATTTTTTTTTTTATTCATTATTTCAGTTATGTTTTATATATATTATATTATATTTATTTTAATTTACAAAACAATTTTCATTTCCCCTGGTTTACAATATCCTTTACATTAAATTTACAATATAATGTACATAATTTTCATAATATATATTTTTCCACCCTGGAAAAAAAACACATTTTAATTTTTAGTTTTAAATTCTCCATATTTACAATACACGTTGCATTTAATTTTTACACTACAATTTACATTTAATTTTAATTCGGCCATGTTTGGGTCTATTAAATTATCGCCCCAAATCCGTTGTCTTCACCGCAGTGGCATTGGCACGAGACACCTTGCAGCTCCGCAATTTCAGTTTCAAATAATTTAAAAATAATTTTATTGCGAAAGCTACGACATCCCCTGTAGCGCAGGGATCGATGAACGACCGAGACAAAGGATATTCACAGCCTATTTGATTCACAACCGTTGAAAAAGAATGTCAACAAACCTTCATCCACCCCCAAGTTGAAATGAAATATATCAGCCAACGAATTATAAAAATTAATTAATTAAATTATTCATTATAATAAATAAAAAATAATAATTATTGATTATAAATTAATAAATAAAGCATTTTAAAACGATAACCGTTGAATCGCAATATTAACAACAATTTAAATTATAAAAAAAAAAAAAAAAAAAAAATTACAAGTAAAGAATTTGAAATAAAATAACAATTTAATGTAAAAAACATAAAAATGACTGAATGTAAATAAAAAAAAACAAATATATTTTTCCAATTATAAAGTGTCAAAAAAAATATTGTTTCATATTAAAAAAATTAAAACGGGTTAATAAAAGTAATATTTATTTGTTTGGTAAATAAAAAAAATTTATTCATCTCCTCAAAATAAATAAATAAATATTTAAACTAAATTAAAAGGTATAAATAAGAAAAAAAATTAATGTGAAAGAAAATGAAATAAATTTAGTTATAATTTGTTGTTTCTTTAAAATATAAAAAATAAATTAATTAATTAAACACATTTGATAAAGATTACAATTTTTTTATTAATAAAAAACATATAATTACACCAAAAAAATTAGGAAATGATTTAATAACAATTCTTAGCATTAAATAATGCAACTATATATATTATTCGGAGCGTTTTATGGACAAGAAAATGACTATTGGAAATAGAAAAGGACAATTAAAGAATAATGGGGAAACAGGCATGTGTTAAGAATGTGTTGTGAATTGGTTGTTGGTAGTGGGGCTCCAGGTTCAGAGGCGTTGCGGTGCACTTGGAAGAGGAAGTGTAAATGATACACATGGACTCGGTGGCGAGGCATATGAGGTCGGTGTCGTTGCCTAATACCATATTTCTGCAAGGTTTTTAGGTGCGCAAGTTAGTGAGGTGTGGTTTCTGAGTTCTTCGGGATAGTTGTGGAGAGTTGAAAAAAGCTAGGGCTTAAAATGTGCTAAGAAAAAAAAAAACTTGAAACTACAAAAATTTACCTAAACGATGTTTGGTAAGTGACATGGAGAACTCTGTAAGTTAAAAATGGAGGAAGTTGAAAACTTAGTTTAGTGCTAGAACAGACTCAAATTAAAATGTATATACATATGTTAACCCTAACTCTGGCATGAGAAAACTTACCACTAGTACTGTAAGTCTAGAAGAATTGACATCCAAATTTTCATAGGTGCAACCCTGCGAGATGGACCAGCAAGAATGATGACTATTTGTAGGAATACCTGTAAAAACAAAAAAAAAAAGGAATAGTCAGTTGGTAGGCAATGAGAGTAACAAAAATAATAATTGATCCTAGTAAAGGGAAATCCCTCCGTTAACCTCAAGGTTGCAAAACTAATACTCGAAAGAAGGTTAACCAAAAAATCCTTTGAACCTATTGGAAGTCTCCGTTGTTGAGCAATGTTTCCAAACTTGTTATAGCACCAAGGCGTAAAGGCCATTGACTGGATGTAGAATCACAAATGTGGAAAAATGACCAAACACTAAGGCCAGAGCTCTCTGTCTGCAAGGAGGGAGACAGAATGGCCCAGTCAATGGCGAGAGAGGCGAGGGTGGTTACCTTAAACTACCCTAGACAATCCTAGCCATGGATCCTGGTGTCATAAACTAGGTTTAGGGAGCTTTTGACATGTAGAGTTATGGATGTTAGGATAAGGGAACTACAAATATTGCTATGGACACAATTGTTATGAAATTCTAGAGTTTTTGATAATGAAACAATGAAATTTATTATTATTATTATTATTATTTTAAGAAACAATTAAATTTATTTAATTCAGCCATGTTTGGGTATATTAAATAATGGCGCCTATTCGGTTGTTCTTATGGTAGTGGCATTGGCGCGAGACACCTTGCAATTCTACAATTTCGCTTTCAAAATTTTTTAATACCAGACTTCCCCTCGAGCATAAAGATATTTAGACAAAGCATATTTGAAGCATATTCGATTCACAATTAATCACAATCCTCCATTAAAAAAAAATCGATAAGCCCTTATCCATCAGCAAAGTTGAAATATATACCCAACTAATTATAATTATAACTAGCACAACCACATTATATTTACTAATGTGGTTGATATAAGCCGATAGGCCTATAATAATAATAATATATATTAATAATATTATAATATATATTAATAATATAATAAATAATAAATATTAATAATATTAATATTTATTGATATATTAATAATATATATTAATAATATAATAAATATTAATTTTTATTATTTATACCCAAAAACATAAAAAAGTACTAAACTCTAACAATTAATATATTAAATTCAAAAGATTAATAAAGCATATGAAACAATATTTAAAACAAAAACCTAATAGATTAATAAACCGTAACAATTAATATTCTAAATTAAAGATATTAATAAACCAAAGGGATAATTAATAATACAAACCCAATGTCATCATAAACCAAAGGAATTGGTGAACCCAAGGGATAAATATTATAAACATTTGATGACATTGATCGATTATTCATATTATAAACCAAAAGAACTAATAAACCCAAGGGTTTAATATTATAAACCAAAGGAATTGGTGAACCCAACGGAAAACCATTACCCAACAAATTATAAACCAAAGGAATTGGTGAACCCAAGGGAATTGATTTAAACATGGAGACAATTTTTGTCACAATGCGACGTTGGACCAACTATGACCATGGTTGGCCATGGGTGATTTTCATATTGAGACAATATTTGTCGGAATGTGACATTTGATCATGGATGACATTGATCGATTATTCATATTATAAACCAAAAGAACTAATAAACCCAAGGGTTTAATATTATAAACCAAAGGAATTGGTGAACCCAAAGGAATTGATTTAAACATTGAGACAATTGTTGTCACAATGCGATGTTGGACCAACTATGACCATGCTTGGCCATGGGTGATTTTCATATTGAGACAATGTTTGTGAGAATGTGACATTTGATCATGGATGACATTGATCGATTATTCATATTATAAACCAAAAAAACTAATAAACCCAAGGGTTTAATATTATAAACCAAAGGAATTGGTGAACCCAAGGGACAACCATTATCCAACAAATTATAAACCAAAAGGAATTGGTGAACCCAAGGGAATTGATTTAAACATTGAGACAATTGTTGTCACAATGCGACGTTGGACCAACTATGACCATGCTTGGCCATGGGTGATTTTCATATTGAGACAATATTTTTCAGAATGTGACATTTGATCATGGATGACATTGATTGATTATTTATATTATAAACCAAAAGAACTAATAAACCCAAGGGTTTAATATTATAAACCAAAATTGCAGTGACAAAGAGGAAAATTACCCAACAAATTATAAATAAAGGAATTGGTGGTAAAGAAGGGAATTGATTTAAACATTGAAGAAAAATTGTTGTCGAATGTCGGCGTTGGACCAACTATGACCATAGTTGGCCGCCATGGTGATTACATATTAGGACTTAATATTTGTCAAATGTGACATTTTATCATTGATGACATTGATCGATTATTCATATTATAAACCAAAAAAACTAATAAAACCAAGGGTTTAATATTTTAAACCAAAGGAATTGGCGAACCCAAGGGAAAATCATTACCTAACAAATTATAAACCAAAGGAATTGGTGAACCAAAGGCATTACAACAAATTATAAACAAACCAAAGGAATTGGTGAACCCAAGGGAATTGATTTAAACGGAGACAATTTTTTGTCATTCGGCGTTGGACAAGCTATGACCATGGTTGGCCATGGGTAATTTTCATATTGAGACAATATTTGTCGGAATGTGACATTTGATCATGGATGACATTGATCGATTATTGATATTATAAACCAAAAGAACTAATAAACCCAAGGGTTTAATATTATGAACCAAAGGAATTGGTGAACCCAAGGGAATTGATTTAAACATTGACACAATTGTTGTCACAATGCGACGTTGGACCAACTATAACCATGGCTGGCCATGGGTGATTTTCATATTGAGACAGTATTTGTTAGAATGTGACATATGATCATGGATGACATTGATCGATTATTCATATTATAAACCAAAAGAACTAATAAAACCAAGGGTTTAATATTATAAACCAAAGGAATTCGTGAACCCAAGGGAAAACCATTACCCAACAAATTATAAGCCAAAGGAATTGCTGAACCCAAGGGAATTGATTTAAACATTGCGACAATTGTTGTCACAATGCGACGTTGGACCAACTATGACCATGGTTGGCCATGGAAGATTTTCATATTGAGACAACTCTTGTCACAATGTGACATTTGATCATGGATGATATTGATCGATTATTCATATTATAAACCAAAAGAACTAATAAACCCAATGGTTTAATATTATAAACCGAAGGAATTGGTGAACCCAAGGGAATTGATTTAAACATTGAGACAATTGTTGTCACAATGCGACGTTCAACCAACTATGACCATGGTTGGCCATGGGCGATTTTCATATTGAGACAATGCTTGTCACAATGTGACATTTGATCATAGATGATATTGATAGATTTATTCATATTACAAACCAAAAATAATGGCAAAAGGGTTTAATATTATAAACCAAAGGAATTGGTGAGCAAAAGGGAAAAAGAGGGGATTGATTTAAACATTGAGACGATTATTGTCTCACATTAGCAATTTGATCATGCCATGAGCATTGATCGATTATTCATATTACAAATCAAAAGAACTAATAAACCCAAGGGTTTAAATACAATATTTTTACAATGTGACATATGATGATCATGGATAGCGTTGATCGATTATTCATATTATAAACCAAAAGAACTAAACCCAAAGGGTTTAATATTATAATAAAGAAATTGAATAGAAGGGAATTGATTTAAACATTGAGACAATTGTTGTCACAATGTGACGTTGGACCAACTATGACCATGGTTGGCCATTGGTGATTTTCATATTGAGACAATATTTGTCAGAATGTGACATTTGATCATGGATGGCATTGATCGATTATTCATATTATAAACCTAAAGAACTAATAAACCCAAGGGTTTAATACTATAAACCAAAGGAATTGGTGAACCCAAGGGAAAACCATTACCCAACAAATTATAAACCAAAGGAATTGGTGAACCCAAGGGAATTGATTTAAACATTAAGACTATTGTTTTCACAATGCAATGTTGGACCAACTATGACCATGGTTGGCCATGGGTGATTTTCATATTGAGACAATATTTGTCAGAATGTGACATTTGATCATGGATGACATTGATCGATTATTCATATTATAAACCAAAAGAACTAATAAACCCAAGGGTTTAATATTATAAACCAAAGGAATTGGTGAACCCAAGGGAATTGATTTAAACATTGAGACAATTGTTGTCACAACGGGACATTGGACCAACTATGACCATCGTTGGCCATGGGTGATTTTCATATTGCGAAAATATTTGTCAGAATGTGACATATGATCATGGATGACGTTGATCGATTATTCATATTATAAACCAAAAGAACTAATAAACCCAAGGGTTTAATATTATAAACCAAAGGAATTGGTGAACCCAATGGAAAACCATTACCCAAAAAATTATAAACCAAAGTACTTGGTGAACCCAAGGGAATTGAGTTAAACATTGAGACAATTGTTGTCACAATGCGACGTTGGACCAACTATGACCATGGTTGGCCATGGTCGATTTTCATATTGAGACAATGTCTGTCACAATGTGACATTTGATCATGGATGATATTGATCGATTATTCATATTATAAACCAAAAGAAATAATAAACCCAAGGGTTTAATATTATAAACCAAAGGAATTAGTGAACCCAAGGGAATTGATTTAAACATTGAGACAATTGTTGTCACAATGCGACGTTGAACCAACTATGACCATGGTTGGCCATGGGCGATTTTCATATTGAGACAATGTTTGTCACAATGTGACATTTGATCATGGATGATATTGATTGATTATTCATATTATAAACCAAAAAAAATAATAAACCCAAGGGTTTAATATTATAAACCAAAGGAATTGATGAACCCAAGGGGATTGATTTAAACATTGAGACAATTGTTCTCACAATGCAACATTTGATCATGGATGACATTGATCGATTATTCATATTATAAATCAAAATAACTAATAAACCCAAGGGTTTAAAGACAATATTTGTCACAATGTGACATATGATCATGGATGACGTTGATCGATTATTCATATTATAAACCAAAAGAACTAATAAACCCAAGGGTTTAATATTATAAACCAAAGGAATTGGTGAACCCAAGGGAATTGATTTAAACATTGAGACAATTGTTGTCACAATGCGACGTTGGACCAACTATGACCATGGTTGGCCATGGGTGATTTTCATATTAAGACAATATTTGTCAGAATGTGACATTTGATCATGGATGACATTGATCGATTATTCATATTATAAACCAAATTAACGGTCGGCAAGGTTTAATGGTCTATTTCAAAATTGGTGGAACTAAGGAGTAATTGATTTAAACATGGAACAATTGTCACGATGTGGCTTGGGATATTATGACCATGGTTGGCCATGGGTGATTTTCATATTGAGACAATATTTGTCAGAATGTGACATTTGATCATGGATCACATTGATCGATTTTTCATATTATAAACCAAAAGAACTAATAAACCCAAGGGTTTAATATTTTAAATCAAAGGAATTGGTGAACCCAAGGGAAAACCATTACCCAACAAATTATAAACCGCAAGTGATCAATCAACCTTACTGATTGTTAATATTATTAACCGACGTTGGACCAAATATGACCATGGTTGGCCATGGGTACTTTTCATATTGAGACAATATTTGTCAGAATGTAACATTTGATCATGAATGGCATTGATCGACTATAGCTAATGCTAATTAAGAATGGTTTCCCATGGTTGATTTTCATATTGAGTTAGTGTTTTTCATAATGTGAAATTGGACCATGCATTAGTATTAAACTCTAGGACTAATATTTAAACCCCAATATTTGGGGAACCTAAGGGAAAAATATTAAGAACATAAGAGATCAACAAGGCCAAGGGATGCCTATAAAAAACAAAAAAAAATTAGTAAAGACTAGGAATAAATATTTTAAATGCAAATGAATGAGAAACTCACATAATTAATAAAGAGATTAATAAATCTTAGGAATCAATATTTTAAAAATACTATTTATCACTAATGATGTTAATACTATTTATACTAATAGCGTTAATTTTGGTATCAATAGTAATATCATTCATAATATTAATCATCATAAACATTATTAATATTATTTATCAATATTAATGTTAATAGGATTTATATTAACAATATTAATGTAATTAATCATATTAATATTATTAATAAAATGTTATTAATATTATTGTTATAATTTAAATGTTATTAATAATTTTAATAAACCTTAATCATGTTTGAAACTTATTGTTATTAATATAATTATGAACATTAATGTAATTAATCATATTGATATTAATATTAATATTATTTATCAATATTAATGTTAATAGGATTTATATTAATAATATTAATGTAATTAATCACGTTAATATTATTAATAAAATGTTATTAATAATTTTAATAAACCTTAATCATGTTTGAAACTTATAGTTATTAATACAATTATGAACATTAACGTAATTAATGTAATTAATCACATTAATATTATTAATAAAATGTTATTAATACTATTGTTATAATTTAAATGTTATTAATAATTTTAATAAACATTAATCATGTTTGAAACTTATTGTTATTAATACAATTATGAACATTAATTTTAAATAAACATCGTGAATATTGTATTAATGATGTTTTTAAT